>CAVNYN010238874.1:1167-21420 GCA_963692815.1 Nyctanthes arbor-tristis | reverse complement strand
AATATTTATGGTGCCTACATGACTGAAGATCAATAGGAAGAAGAGACGGAAGATATTTTGGATGCTTTGACGATCCTTTGCCCGAAGCGAAGCGAAGCGAAGCGAATTGAATTGTGGCTATTGAAGGTACTTCCACCGTGATCACAAAAATTAAGTCTGAGTTTAATTTATAATATACTTTTTGAGTATTCTAAAAAGCTTGAAGTTTGGGTTTCACGCTTTGCGGTGCCTTGCACTTTATCTTGCATTGGTGTGTTCAGGCGCGTCTAGATTTAATACTCGACATTGACACTTTTTCACGACATACGCTTTTTAGAACTTTACTTTCATACATGCCATCGATTTAAGTTGACTGTTGACATCCAAAACTTCTCTCCATTCAAATCATTTATTAATGGCCTCCTCTGAACTTCTTATGTTTTATCATAATACTATAACACCCGTGCGATACACGTGAAGAACAACATTAAAAAAATATAACAATAAGAATTTGAAAAATAAATAGGAAATATTTATACATTAGTTGAAAATATAAAAGATGAATAACATTACAAAATATATAACAATAGAAATTTGGAAAATGAATGGGAAACATTTGTACATTAATTGAAAATATAAAAGATGAATATACATCAACTGAAATAATTAGACCAATAAACTCATTAATAGAAATCTTTTTCTACATTCAATGTGACCAATCAACTTGCATGGCGTAGGTATATGCTCCTATTTATTAAATATAGCACTCAATTGTTAATGTTGTATTAGTCAAACACCATGCTTGAACTATAAATTGACTCTTTGCATTCTAAATATCTTTAAAATTTTACAAATTTTGAAACTCAAACTTACGAAAAAGAAACTTGGTTTGAAAGAAGAACAAATAGTTTTGAGATATTTATTAGAGATCGATTTTTTGACAAATAAATCTAAATAGAAACTTATTAAGTTCCCAATTTTTGACTTATTATGCTAAAACATAAAAAAAATTTTAAGAAAAAAATAAAAAAACTAACCCCTGTATGCTTTGTGTATTTCCAATACACGACTGGCTCTTCCGATCTCTAAAATGTCTCTAAAAAAGTTATTGATATTCAAGTAAAGATAATTGAGGCGAACTAAGTTTACAATAGACTTCTAAAGTTATAGTGTAATTGTGTAAGTATAAACTTGTCAAGTGTTTAACTCTATACCAATTGCCGTTGATGACATTTAGGCTAGCCCTTCTCCTTGAAATGAAATAGAAGCCACCTAACCTTTCGAATTACATGTATTTTCCGCAAACTTATAGTGTGTTTGATTACATTTGTTTTGCATGAAAATATAAAACTCATGGGAAAAAAAATTCTATCTTTATGAGTTTCTTTGGGAAATAGGAAATGGAATTTTAAATTCCATGACAGGGGAAGATATGGGAAAATAGGCAAAATATGATGTCATAAGTTAGCTTACAGCACCAATCAAATACGGAAAATAAGGTATACACTACACTTAATTTAGATTAATATAATATAACATAATATATATACAGATTCTAAGTTAATGAGAATTGGAGAGTATTTTTGTCTTTTTAAGTAAAAAAATGTTAGATCACGTAAAAATATGAGATTTGATGTTGAAATATTATGATTAAATTGCATAATAATATGATGAGATGTCAAGGTTAAAATTGTGCAAATTAGCTAAAAAAGAATAAAATAAAATAATAAAAAAATAAAATGTGACGTCAATCATGACATCGCTATTGAAATTGTCAAGTTTAAAATGTTATGACTAAATTGCACAATATGATGAAATGTCAGGGTTAAAATTGCACAAATTAGCCAAAAAAATAGAATAAAATAATAAAAAATAAAATATGACGTCAACTATGACATCAGCGATTTAAGCGGGAAAATTTATTTAGACTACTCTTAATTTAGATATATATATATATATATCATAACAATATTTGAATCCCAACTCTATAGTTGCGGCGGATGTCGCATCAATTAGTTAAAACAAAATATTCTTAATCTTGATGTTGTGATGATAATTAGGTTTTTTCTATTTTCCTGTTTGTAAAATCTTAATTTTTTCTTCTGAAGTAAAATAATACATGATTAAACTAACCATGAAATTTGCTATAATTAACTCTTAACGATCCTATTGAGTATTGATTCCATTCATTTGACTTATTTAAAGTCTTCTTTGTTATGAAAAATCTACTCGTACAAACACTTTTTAATTTTTATAAAAGTTTGCCTACAAAATGAGTTGACAATATCAGTGTAATTGTTTTTAAAGTGATTTGTATGTGAAAAGACAATCCTGTTACATGTGCGAGTAAAATAGCTTTTGTAAGAATTTTGTGTACATCCAAATAAATAAAACCGGAGTTAAAAGAGTTCATTTCATTTCATGCTATCAACTATAAATTTAGTGCAAACTAAAAAGTAAATGGGTTTCAACTAATCTAGTTCAAAAATAAGCCCAGGTAAACAATAACAGAGTAGTCGAAACCAATAAAGGAGAAGCGGGGAAAACCAATCCCATCAGTTTTTATCATTGTAGCAAGAAACCACCACTACTCGCCACAAGTTTGTGATGAAAATCACCAGCAAAATGAAGAGCCCGAGGGCAACATCTCAAGCCATGGATGGTGGAACTTCTCCATGAACTAAATCTCTTTGGCGCCGCATAGAGTTAAATCCCAGTAGGCAAGCCACCAAAGAGTCTTGGCAAAACACAGAGAGCTACGAAAACGGCAGCTGATTTTGAGCGGACCCTTAAATAGGGCAGAAAAGAGAATGTTGGGTATATAAAATATAAACAGCCCTGTAGATATGGCATTCTTCCTGATATTTTAGGGTCCGTTTGGCATCTGTTATAAGTAAGCCTGTTATAATTTGGAGTAATTGGGGTACGATTACTCCATTGTGAACTGAGAGATTTGCCTCGCGTCGACTTTCTTGCACTGAGTCTCTAGCCCCTTTGCAATTGTGAAAGACTTTTTTCAATTTGAGGGGCCACGGGTCAACTTCCTCGCACCGAGTGTCTGGCATCTTTGTGAATGTGAGACCTTTTTGAATGGCAAGGGTTAGGCGTCGGCTTCCACATTTTGTTTTTGTCAAACAAACGATGACCTATTATAAACAAGACTGTTATAACTGTTGCCAAATAGACCCTTAAATCCTTGTAGTCAGAACTTGTTCTAGTCTTTCCTGCTGATCCATTTCAAACCTCGAGAAATTGGAATTTCTGGAAAATGCCCGACTTGCCTCTTCAAAATAAAAATGATATGTCACAGATATATAATAAAAAATTACTCGTCTTTCCTTTTTCTTTTTTTATTTTTTAATTTTTTGGCGCCATATAAATTCACCGAACATTCCTGCCGAAACGGCACCGTTCGCCTTCTCCTCGGTCCTCCCAAGGCCAAGCGCTCCAGTTCTCGGTTCTCTCCTTTCCGACGCTCCGCCACGAATCGGTGGAAGAAAATGAACCGTGATCTCCATCCATACTCCGCCGTCCCTAATCTCCATCTATATTCTCCATTCCAACACGTCAATCGCCGGCCAAAAACGAGTCTCTGTTTCTCGGAAGTTGAAGGGGGTCTTGTTATTCTCAGGAAGTTTTTGGTCCAAACCAGCGGCTTCAACGACGGCTACTGGGAAGAAACTTTGGGAACGGATTGGCGCAAAGAAATTCCTTCCAATTTCAACTGAAGCTTTGAGGGCTATAAAATCGCACTTCTCTATCAAACCCAGCCCTTTCTCTCTTCAGATTTCCTTTAAACCCCATTTCGCAATTGGAGCGCAGCGAAGTTATTTTCAATTTCAGCTTCACGAAAATTTCCATAGAAGCTAATCCATAACCAAATTTTCAGCACAAATTCAACCCGAGTAGTTGGAATCGAAGTCATTGTACACGGGCATTTCGCCATCCAGGACGCGACTGTCTCAATGGTGCCAATCCTCAACCAATGGATCAGATCTTTGAGGTTTGTTTGCTTGTTAACCTTTTTTTCCCCCTTGATTGAAGCATATGGGTGATTAGAACTTTGTTTGGATTAATCTTGGGTTATTTTTATCTTGTAGAAGTAGTTTCTTCCTTGAATGGACAGCCAAATGAAACCAGAAAAATGTAAAGATGCTACAGATTGGGTAGATATTGTAATTCACTCTTATGAATAGGCAAATTGTACGGAACTATAGCTTTTTATTAGAATATATGGTTTCCTCTATTAATAATGTTGTAATGCACCATTTCAGTTCTTGGACTTGTTAGAAGACATTGAAGAGCTTGTTTGTATAGGCTTAAAAATTTAAACAAAAGTTACTTATTAAGTGGTGTTATTAGCATTTTTGGAATGGTTAATTACTTATGTATGTTGAAGTTTCCTATAATTTCATGTTTGAACTTTGAATCTGGATGTGTTACTCTCAATTTGACACAAGAATTTTGATGGGATAATTAATTTGATTGAGGCACTAGGAATTGCTGGAAGGCCAAGGAACATATAGCAATGTATATAAAGCTCTTGGATAAGGACAGTAGGACACTGGCAAGATTGTTGCTTTATGGGAATTTCGTTTTGATGTGTTGACACCTCGGAACCCAAGACTGTAAAACTCATGGCATGATAAACTATGATCTTACTGAAGTTGGATCATCTGGGCATTGTAAAGCTCAAAGAATTAGCCACATCAAGCATACAAATAGTCTTTATTTGGTGTTAGGTTACATGCAGTTGGATTTTAGCCGGAATTCTATATCGGCGAGGTGACACACTCATAGAACCATAGGTTGAAACTTGAAAGTAATATTTTGTAGTTTAGTTTCATTGTTAATTGAAACATAACGTATATTCTGTAGCTGATAGAATGTAGTAATGCATCGAGCTTAAGTGCTTAATGCACAACTATTTTCAAGGATGCAGCATTGCCATGTGTGGGGAAAAATAGTGCAATGGATGTACATTTGCAACCCCCAATTTGTGTTAATACTGGAATTTGAAGTTTGTGTTGTAGCTTTGTAATACGATGCTGCTCTTGAATTGAACTTCAAATTGTAACATACATATTTGAGATACAATTTAACTAATGTAATTTTGTTACGAAAAATATAATTTAGTTATCTATCCATTTATTTTTACATCTAGAACCAGTCCTTGATAAAGAAAGCAATAATACAGGCACGACACATGTAGGGCTCATGCCACTACTATTTAGGGAAAAAAATAAAAAAACTCAACTTATTTCAAATCCTGTTTATCAAACTCGACAAAACGCGCCGAGTGGTTCGTCAACTTATCATCCCAGCTTATCAAAACAAATTATCACTGCAGGTGCTTATCAACGCATTTAATTCCAGAGGAAAATCTAATAAGCCCATGCACGTTTACATCCCAACTCTCACCTGCTACTGCCTGCCACTTTTTCTTTCTCCCCACGTAATAAAATGCAGTGGCAACCTGGACACGTGTTCTAAACCAGCTCAAGATTTCATGACACGCTCTCTAAAGAGCATGAACAACTATGTAAAAGTCTCTCTTTTCCTTCTTGCTTTCAATGCCAATTTATTTTGCTTTCAGAAACACACAGAAACTAAATTTCTGGTCCCTTGCTTTCTTCTTCACACTTTCAATCACTCTGTAAAGAGTGTAGAGAGGAAAGTAAGAACTAAGCAGAAAAGTTCAGGTAAAGCGAAAATTACCGATCTATTGTTCTTTTTTTGTTCTTTTGGTCAAGGTTTACGAGATTTTGTTTTGAAGGTGCTAATGTAGGTAAGCATTTCATTTTCGTTTTCTGGTTTTTTAAAGATGGAACTGTTGCTTTGACGTGATTTTCTTAGTTCTTGAATTGTTAGGTTGCCGGAATTTTTGTGCTCTTTTCATTTATTTATTGAATCGGTGGATTGGCAAGGATTTTAGTTTTGGGGTCCTCTAAATGGTTTTCTTTTGTTATATTGGAATGGTGGGGTTTCAAGGTTTTGGTGGATCTGAGAAATTTTGGAGTTTTCAGAATTGCTTGATTCTACCAAAAATGACATCCTTAAGAAGAGAGCTCGTTTTCTTAATCCTTCAGTTTCTTGATGAAGAGAAATTCAAGGAAACTCTTCACAAGTAAGGCCCATACATCGTCTTTTATAATTCACCTCGGGTCTTTATTTTTTCTGGTTTAAATTATTAATTGTATTATTGTTTAATTTTTTCTAAATGACAATTTCTGGTGTTCCAAATAAGTGTAGTTTGGAGAAGGAATCCGGGTGTTTCTTCAATATGAGGTACTTCAAGGATAAAGTGACAAATGGAGAGGGGGAGGAAGTGGAAAACTACTTATCAGGTTTCGCAAAGGTTGATGATAATCGTTACTCCATGAAAATTTTCTTTGACGTGTGCTCTTCCGATCTTCTTGAAGCACTTGATAAGTAAGTTTCAAGTTTTATTCCCAAAAATTATTACAAAGGATTATTGTGATTTTTGGGTCGATTTTCCATGTTCTATTACAGAGGCGATCATGCGAAGGCGGTGGAGATTCTTACGAGGGATTTGAATGTGTTTTCAACTTTTAATGCAGAGCTCTTCAAGGAAATAGCAATGCTTCTGACATTGAAGAATTTTAGGTATTGTTTTATCGGTGCATAATTAAGATGAAATTTCTCGGCATGTGAATTTATATGAAAGGAAAATAGCAGATGGTATGCTATAAATATAACCTGTGTTAAAACTGAATTGGTTTGTTTGTGAACTTGATTGGCTAAGCTTGTTGCAGAAAAATGTTTGCTCAGCTGATTCTCCTATGGTAAAAGCTTACTTTCGTGATAAATGAATTATTTATCCCAAATTATGACAAGTGATAATAACATTTATCTTAATTTGGTGTGTGCTTAAAGAAAATCTTGAACAGGTTAGCAAACCATACTCCGACACTTTTTTCTCTACCTCCGGTTCCTGTTCTAGTATTCGGATTTAAGGGTTGCTCATTTCTGATATTTTTATGCAAAATGTATAAATTCCAGGGAGAATGAACAACTTTCAAGGTATGGAGATACCAAATCGGCTAGGGCTGTAATGCTTGTTGAACTGAAAAAGTTGATAGAGGCAAATCCTGTCTTTCGTGAGAAGCTTCAATTTCCAGCCTTAAGGAACTCAAGACTGCGTACATTAATTAACCAGAGGTAAGTTAAGTTCCGGAACTATGGCTTACCTCACATTGTTTGATCACTTTAGTAATGAGAATGTTGCATTCTTTTGGCATGTCGGTATGGATGGGTTATACAATATTGAACAATATCAATGAAGGAAACCAAGTCATTACTTGTTTTTGTATTACCTATCCAGTCTATGTCATGTAGTAAACTCACACTTAGAGTGTTGCCATATAGTCATGCTTGTTCATGGAAATGCAGTTTAAATTGGCAGCATCAACTCTGCAAGAATCCAAAGCCTAATCCTGATATAAAAACCCTCTTCGTGGACCATACCTGTGGGCAACCTAATGGTGCTCGTGTACCATCCCCTGTCACCAATACGGTGATGGGCTCTATCCCTAGAGGTGGAGGATTTCCAGCGGTTGGTGGTCCAGGAGTAAGTCTGATCAGTAGATATTCTCTATTCTGCTCTTATTAGTCAACAGAAGATAGATTCTCTATTATTATTATTATTATTATTATTATTATTATTATTATTATTGTTGTTGTTGTTGTTGTAACTGGTTGCTCCATTTGACAGCCATTCCAGCATGCTTCTGCACCCTTAAAAGCATCACTTGCAGGATGGTTGGCGAATCCGTCCTCAGTGCTTCACCAATCTGTTTCTGCTTTGCCCATGGGCTTGATGCCTCCTAATAACGCTGGTATCTTATGGATTTTTATTCACCATTTTCCACATGTTTCATTATACATTCGTGTGTATTCTCTAAATGACTCAATTTATTGCAGTGGAATTTTCATTAGGATATTTAATGTGTGTGGAGTTGTATCAGATAAAACAAGTAGTCTTTATTTTTCTGTACGGACGTCAAAACATACCCGGCATCCACATTTAACCAAACTTCCTCAGCTAGCTGTACTTGTTCCTTTTGTATATAATTTTTTTATAGCATTTATGCCAAAGGGCCCTACAAGTCGTGCTAACAATCCAGCACTGGACATGAAACTGCAGATTCTGAACATGTTACAAAGAGATCAAGACCTTCTGGAGTAACCGATGAGGTATATCATATGCGTTACAAGCGCATCGATATTTTTGCATTTCCATTGTTATTGATATTGCTGTAGTTTAATTGGATTTTTGGTTGCATCACCATGCTAGTGGTGGACAAAAAAAGCTATGCCTTATTTGCAATTATCTTGGGTCATCTACATGATTCCTTTTCAGCATAGCTTAACTCAAAATGAAGCTTTTTGCCCGTGGATTTATATTCAAGATTCCTTTTCTATTTTGAGATGCATGTATTATTTATATTTAATTCACACGAATATCATCCTAACAGGTCAACAGTTTGCTTGTTAACGTGGTACCAGACGCGCATCCTGGACAGAACCACATTTATACTTAGCAGTCTGCTGACCATTTACCAAGGACTCTGGTGGCAAATCTTAATCAGGGATCTGCCGTGAAGAGCATGGATTTCCATCCACTTCAACAAACTCTGCTTCTCTGTTAGCTCCCACTTTTTAAAGAAATGTGCTTCTTTTGTGTTGGTGCATTAACACATTTTGGCACACAACTACATGCCAAGTTGAGATGATACCTTTCTTTTACTAATAAATGAGATATTGGATCTGAATACCTCTTGTATGCATCGATTTTATACATAATAAATTGTGCAGAAAATACTGTTAGTGTTTTGTGTCTATAGTGACTGACATTATATATGAAATATCTCTATTGGTTTTACATTTCAGTGGGAACAAATATTGGTGATACCACTATATGGGAAGTAGGTAGCAAGGAGACGCTAGCATTTAGAAATTTTAAGATTTGGGACCTTGGAGCTTGCTCAATGACTCTGCAGGTATAAGATGTCTTTATTTGTACTTCCTCCTCTGACATTACTTGTTATTATCGTTAACGTCAATTTTCTGCCTTTCCTGTGTAGGCTTCTTTAGCTAATGAATATACAGCATCAGTGAACAGGGTGATATGGAGCCCTGATGGAAGCCTCTTTGGTACAGAGTAGTGGGATCATCCAAAATTTTTATTTATCAATCATCCAACTCAATTTCTTGAATTGGTGCATTTTTTGTTGTCTGTACCCAAGCTTTGATTGCCATCTTTCCTTTGTGGAAAATAAACAAGCCACACTGGAAGCCCAGACAACGCATAATCTGTTATGACGATCATTATTTTCTTTTCAGGTGTTGCTTATTCAAAGCACATTGTTCACTTATATGCTTATACTGGCACTAATGATGTAAGAAACCACCTTGAGGTTTGTGTTTTCTGTTCAGATATTTGTTTACCATTCAGTCAATCTTGTTTATTACCTCCAGATATGAGATAGCTGACCTTCTCTATGTAAATGAATGAAAATTATAAAATGATGATTGAATTATATTTGTGTCACTTCAGATTGAGGCACATGTCGGTAGTGTAAATGATCTTGCGTTCTCTCAACCAAACGAGCAGCTTTGTGTCATAACTTGTGGGGAGGACAAGGCAATAAAGGTTAGCATTCTTCAATAAGTGAGGAGGAATTGATGAATTTTTAAGTAGTGATTATAAAAGGTTATCCTTGTGCAGGTGTGGGATGCAGCTACTGGTGTTAGGCAGTACGGTTTTGAGGGTCACGAGGCACCCGTTTATTCAGTATGTCCACATTATAAAGAAAATATTCAGGTGCTAATTTCCCAAGACTTGCAAGTTTTGTAGCTTTGGTAATAGAATTAACTAGGTACTCAAATGTGCAGCATAAATTAATTATAAATCTCTTATATTTTTTTGGTAGTACACTAATACTGCATTTGATGGGTATAAGTGAAAGATGGCATATCAGATCTATTGATTTTTATGTTCATTCACGATTCTTACTGAACCTTCTTTCAAGAGCGATGCGTTATCCTTTAAGCATTGTGTTTTCACAGGTGATGCCTTATTCATTTTCTGTTTTATATGCTGCAACCCATTTTTCTTTTTGTAGTACATCCATTCAACTTCTTTTGATGGGAAGATCAAGGCCTGGTTATATGATAATATGGGTTCGAGAGTTGATTATGACATACCAGGTCGCTCTTGTACTACAATGGCTTATAATGCTGATGGGACAAGGTATTCTATTTGCTGTTATTCCTTTTATATTGGACTATTTGATAGCATGCTTGGCTGTGCTTATTTTGTTAGAAAAAAAGTAATTTAGACAGCACAAGTAACATAAAAGTTTGAGTTACTATAACGACAACCAAGCATGTTCGTCATCACCTTAAGTGTGCTTTCTTAAGCTTTCACTAACAAACATATCTTTGTTTCTTTATATGGATAAATATTAGGCTATTTTCATGTGGAACTAGCAAAGAGGGTGAATCATACATTGTAGAGTGGAATGAGATTGAAGGGGCTGTAAAGTGGACATATATTGGTCTTGGAAAACGGTCTGTTGGAGTGGTGCAATTTGATACAACAAAGAACCAGTTCTTGGCTGCTGGTGATGAGTTTTTAATAAAATTTTGGGACATGGATAATGTAAACCTCTTGACTACTTGTGATGCAGATGGTGATTTGCCGGTAACTGCTGATCTTGAACTCTTAATTTCTAGTTTTAGAAAACTGTTTTTGTATGAGGCAACTTATTCCTTTTTATCATCTTCCAGGCATCACCATGCATTAGGTTTAACAAGGAAGGGATGCTGTTGGCCGTATCAACTAGTGAGAATGGTGTTAAGGTACTTGCAAATTGTGAAGGCATTCGTCTGATGCAATCCATGGAAAACCGTGCACCTGGAGCTGTTACTAAGGTAAATTAAATAGGTTTGTAGAAAAATACTCTTCGACGAATGAATTTTTACATTTTCATCCTTTGTTAAGCAGGTGCCTATGATTGGTCCATTTGGTGCTTCTAGTTCAGCTGTAGGGACAAGCAACAGCTCTGATAGAGATAGACCAATAGCAGGCATTGTTCTACCAGTGAGTTTTCCATTTGATTACCTTATCTGCATCGTCCTTTTTCTGTTCTTACGATGTTCTAATAGATGTGTACTTTTGGAGACTAACTTACATGAATTCTTGCAGAATAAGGATATTCTGGAGAAATCTAGGATCTGGAAGTGCACCGAAATTAGCGAACCATCTGAGCTCCGTTCCTTGAGGCTTCCTGATGGTTTATTGTCAGTTAGAGTAAGAATTGTTAGAGTACCTTCAAAGGTTTAAGTTAAACTGTTTAACTTACGTCTTTGTTCATTTGATGTCAGTTTCCTGAGACATCTATTTAGAAACTTATTTATTAGCCCAAGAGAGTGGGAAAAGTTTCTGGGTATTGAACCTGTCAGAAACACTTTGCTTAATTTGATTCCAAGCTTCTGTGTTAGTTTCAGGTCACAGGAGATTGTTCCTAGATCTACCACTTTGTAAAATGTTCATGGTCCCATCAGTATCTTAATCAGAACGGCAACTGCTAATTAATTATTGAACTTTTAAAACTCAAATACTCGATTAGGATATTTTGAAGTTTGAAAGACTTGATTAGGAGTTTCTGAATTTACGTTTTCAAGTTGTTGGACATCTCTACTTTGATGTTATATTGTATTTTATTTCTTCACATTTGCTGACATGCAAATTTGGTGTTATCCGAATCGTGTCATGCTTCAGTTTCCTTTTTCTGCATCTAAATCATAAATTCCCTTTAGTGTGTAAATTTGCTAGTATTATAGCATTTTCAGAGAATCAAGTGTCATTTCTTTATTGACTTCCTCTTTTCAATCAGATCATTAGGTTAATCTACACAAATTCTGGAGGTGCGATATTAGGTTTAGCTTATAATGCTGTTCATAAACTCTGGAAATGGCAACAGAATGAGAGGAATACTTCTGGAAAGGTTTGACAATTTCCAATGAGGCTTGCTACTACTATACATCTCTTGATGCCTTAATATTATTACAACTCCTTCCTTTTGTAGAAAACAACTGTTGTGCAGCCTCAACTCTGGCAACCTTCTAGTGGAATCTTAATGACCAATGATATAACTGATACGAACCTTCAGCAATCTGTGCCTTGCTTCGCGCTTTCAAAGAATGATTCATATGTCTTGTCAGCATCTGGAGGGAAAATTTCCTTGGTCAATATGATGACGTTCAAGGTAATTCTAATTTTAGGCTGGTTTAAAATACTGTGTTAATCACACAATATTTATAGGGGACTATTCATGTTAACTACATTTATTTTGTTTTGAAATTTGAAGCAATCATCAAAGTTTGCCTCGTGTTTTAGTTTAGTCACTTTGCTAAAGTTCGTAAATTTTGGTAATAAGATGTACAACATGGAAAACAAAATTCTGGCTTGCTATTTAAGAAGTTCTTCCTCAACATCATTTCTGCTCTTTTTTTTTTTTAAGAAAGTTTTAGTAGTCCCTGAAGTTAAACCTTTTGTCTTAATGACGCAATCAAGAGCAGAAAGGATGGTCCTCGTCCAGGGACACTCCTTTGTAATTTTCCCAGATTTTTTTTTTTAAGAAAGTTTTGTTTCGAAAAAAATCTGGGAAAATTACAAAGGAGTGTCCCTGGACGAGGACCATCCTTTCTGCTCTTGATTGCGTCATTAAGACAAAAGGTTTAACTTCAGGGACTACTATCTTGGAATAAAATAAACTTCGAAGTTTTACTGCAAGTTGAGTGACTAACCTCTCTATCATATTAATATGTTGTGATAGATATTTTCTTTTTTTTATTATATGTTTCTTTATGCATGTATGGATTTTAAAATTTTCCTCCTGCAGACAATGACAACATTTATGTCTCCTCCACCTGCATTGACTTCTCTTGCCTTTCATCCTCTGGAGTCTGGACAATAACTTTATTGCTATTGGCATGGAAGATGCTTCTATACAAATTTACAATGTACGGACTGATGAGGTCTTTCCGCGAACTGAAACTAAATTAGTACCCTGCAGATTGGTTAACTTTTACGCTTATATTTGCTTAATCGACTATGTTGTTGAGCAGGTCAGAAGTAAGCTTCAAGGCCATCAGAAAAGAGTTACTGGCCTCGCATTTTCTACAGTTCTAAATGTTCTTGTTTCATCAGGAGCTGATGCTCAGGTAATCGTGAACCTAAGAACGATAGAATCATGACAGTTACTCGCTTTAAGAAACATTAGACGCCAAATGTATAGCGCCATCCATATGGTCAGCAAACTACTTTTCAGCTCAGTTACTCTTTGCCTTCTCTTCAGCTTTGTGTTTGGAGTTCAGATGGATGGGAGAAAAGGGCAAGGGCGTTGTTACAGGTTTTTCGTGGACATACGGGAAATCGTTTGACACAGACACGGGTTCAGTTCCATCGAGATCAGACTCAGGTATTGGTGGTTCACGGGACAAACGTGGCAATCTATGATGGGACAAAATTGGATTGCATCAAGGAGGTGTGAAAACAAACTTGTTCCTGACAAACTTCTTATAATTTATTCGAATTTATGATGAAATAAGTTGTTATAAGTAAATAGATTCTGTTTAGAAAAATGAAAATTATCCATCAGAGGTGAAATTTCAAAACTCATATTGTTCGGTTTGCTGCAGTGGGTTCCCCCGGAATCCGGCTCTGCAATTACAGACGCTACATTTTCATGCAATGGCCAATTAGTTTATACAAGCTTTGACGATGGAAGCGTGAGCATTTTAACCACTCCTGGACTTGTCCTAAGGTGTAAGATCAATGCTACTGCCTATTTGCCTTCAAATCTGAGGTATATGAGCATTTTTGCCCTCAGTAATGTGCTATGCTTGTACTATATTTTCGCAGTCTCTATTCTAATAATTCCTTATCCTTTTTTTATAGCTTGCGTGTTTATCCGCTTACCATCACAGCTCATCCATCCGAGCCAAATCAGTTTGCCTTGGGACTATCTGATGGTGGAGTTAATGTGCTAGAGCCCCTTGATACGGAATGGAAGGGAGGCATTGAGCTTCCACAAGAAAACGGTGTGGGTCTTGGCCTCAACAACCCAGTTGTGTCTGCAGCAGACCAGGCCTCGAAGCAGCAGACCTAGCTTCAATGACCCGGTGCCGACATTCTTTTCCTGCTTAGGTGATAAAGCTGTAAAACCATGGTGAAAAATAAACCAGTATTCGCATATCAACTTGCGTTAGGGCACTAGCTAGCTTGGCTTTTTAATACATAAAAGTTGGATCAAAATAGTTCTTACCGCATGTTGGAATTTTGGAGTTCACTTTTTACCTATTGTAAGTAGTTTTTTCATTGTTCACCCTTGAAAGTGAAAAGAGAAATATATCATACGAACTGATTGGGGGTCGACGTGATCTTTTATGACCATAAGATGTAAAACAATGTACAATTTCAAATTCTATTTCACTTCCCATTAAACACGTATTTTAATTTCTTTTATCACCAATTATATGGGGGTTCAAAAAAGTACAAATAGCTGTTTAGTGTTCATCCACATCATCATCTTTAAAATTCCAATCTTCTTCAATTGTTTCTTATAGTTTTCTTTTTCTGCTTATTATGGTCATTTCTTATTTCAATTTAGGATTAGGTTCTAAAAATCCTATAAATATAAGATTATTCATTCAATTTCTTACCTTTTAATTTATGAATGAATGCTATAAATATACGATTATTCATCGAATACTTTACCTTCTAACTTATGAATGTCCCAACGCTTCCGTCTTTCTTATTGAACTCGCTACCAAAATTATTGATGCTGAAAGGAGGGATGTTGATTTGGCCCAATGTGAAGTGATTGTCCAAGATAGGCGGCTAGACATCTTCCTTCAGAGACACCCTCAATGGACTAACAAATCTTAACAATGAATATCCATCCAAAGTTCACCGGAAGGCAGCCATTGATATCATTGAGCACCTCCTCCAATTGTATGTGCCCAATAAAAGTGTTCATCAAAACTTTTCAACATCTTCTCAAAACTTTTCCCCTATATTCCCAAAAGGCAGCTCGGTCGCAGGCTGTTCATCAATAAGATTCAAAGGAAAACTCTGTCTATATGTTCATCTTCACCCATGAAAGTGTGCAGAAGCTCGGCTATGGAAGCTTGCGTTTGTGTCCTGAGTAAGGTCCTTTCGTGTACCTGGGTTGGATTGGAGCTGTTGGGTCATTCTGTATTGGGTCTATCCTTGCCTGGGTCGTCTTCAAGTCTGTTTCTTTGTGTCCTCTCTTCCCGACCTTCGTCCTTTTCATTTTCATTTTCGGCCTCTCAGTCATCAGTCATGGTCCTTTGAGTTGGTCTGGCGCATTTTGTCCTTGGCCATGTGTCTTGTATTGTTTTTCTTTTGTTTAATGCAATGAAATTCCACGTTTCATTAAAAAAAATATAAAATAAAATTTATTTTTTCATTAAAAAGAAAAAAAAGAATCAATGAAATGAACAAAATAACTTCCTCCATCCACAAAGATACTCCCCTTTTATTTTTTATATAGATTAAGAAAATTTCATTAATTTTATTAAAAATGTACAATTTAATAATGTATTTTCTAATATGTCATTTGATTTATTTAATATTTTACTCTAAAATTTCTTTACTGTTGATTACCATATATAATAAAAATGAGTATTTTAGAAAAACTAAAAAAGTAAATAAGAAAAGTAGAATATAATTTACGAGGGATAAAAAAAAATAAGGAAATATCTTTTTAAGGCGAAAGGAGTAGTTTTCAAGACGAATGTTGATTTTTGAAGAACCGAGTTTTTGGTTTGACTGATTTAGGAATTCGTGAGTTTTTTATATTTATTTATAAATAATACTATTTATCTATCTAGTCTAATTGTTTAAGTGTCAAATAAATTAATGATTTCATATACCTGTTGATCTCCACTCATCTCCTAAGGTTGCCATGCTAGCTAGAGACCGGTTAAATTGGGCTTAATTATTTTGGGTTTGTTATTGCGCTGTTGATTTGTGGCCCAATACTCAAAACCCACAAAACCTAGAATCAATTGATGGAAAAATATCAAAATAGTAACTGAAGCCAATTCGTCTTTGCTGAAATTCAACCACTCTGCTGCACCAGAAATTCTGCAACATCCAGCGGCAAAGGAACATCGGCGACACCGTAACTAGCTATAGGTAAACTCACCTTTTATTTGAGCCATCAGCAGTCACGGTCATTTTCTATATATTATTTTTTGCTTTTGAAATTTGAACTGCATCCTTTCGTCAACTTGATCGTTTCTTTTGGTTTTCCATTTTTCCGTGTGCTGATTGTGTTTTACTGGTCTTTTTTTTTTCTTTCGTGAAAGTAGGGAGAACTTCTCGCTGTTGTGGCAATGGCAGCCGAGAGGAGAGTGGTAACACTGGGTGGGAAAGGGTACTCACTTACGTCTTTTTCAGTATTCCAAGTGGCAAACGGCCTTGCTCGTTTGGATATTGAATCATCAGCTCTTTCTAGGATTCCAGTCTCTTCGAATTCGAGTTCTGTTCGTAACACTAAGTCCTTATCAATTCCTGATTACTTGAGCTCTGAAGAGGCTAGGGCCTCGCTACTTTTGCTCCTGAATAAGCTTTTGTTGTCATTGTCTTCGGCCGCTGTGCGGCTCTGCGATATACTGAAGGATTCGGCCCTTGGTCATGATTATACTATTGAGGATGTGTCGAAGGAGGATTACACAATGGCTGCTATTGATGGAATTTCTGCAATCCTTGATCACCGGGCCTCTGCTCTATCTGCTGTTGCTGATGCAGTTTCTGCCCTCTCATGCGAAGCCCTGAGAGCTGATGTATCTTGTTTCAATTTGATTGATTCTGGTGATGGATCTTCTGCTAAGGATGATGTGGCTGTGGCCTCTGACTTGAAGGTGTTTCTAAACGGGTCTAAATTGGTCAACTCCAGCAAGAATCCAGTGGACCCTGTGGCCAAGATTCCTAGCGCCCATGGTAGTTTTCGGGAGAGCGTGAGATGGCTCCATTCCAGATCTCGGGTTCAGTTGAATTCCAGTTCCAAATCTTGGTCCTATGGAACTGCCAATGCCATGTCGACTGTGCTGTTATCACTGGCTGGGGCTCTCTTGAATTTGGGGGATCTCAGTTTTCAGCGTGCCAAGCTGTTGGTTGGCAAGTCAATATCTTGTGGTCAATTGAGATCTTGTATGACGGAACTGCTGGCTGCGAAATGCCCAACTATTGATTCTCTGGAGAAGTCATACATGTCTTCTCAAGCTGCTCTTTCCAAGAAGGATTACCTTTCCTTTTGGCATGAGATTTATGATTTATCCAACTTGGTGAGAGAGATTGTTTCTTGGGAGGCCACGAGTGCATTTGTTTCCCTTGAGGGAGATGACCTGTTTGCTAAAATCCAAGTCAACAATGGTAACGAAGTGGTGCCTTCTAGCAATAATAATGCAAAAACAGATAAGAAAAGTGAAAAGAAGAAGAAAGTGGTCCTGGGAAAAGGAACTACTGCCCTCATGCAACTCATTAAGAACAGTTTGCTGAGTGGCACATTTGAATCAAACTCGGCCAATGTTTCCACAGTACTGGAGAAATGCTCTCAAAGTTTCCTTTCATTATTGGATCCCAGAGACTTGGGATTTGACTGTCTATCAAAGAAAGTGAAAGACATAGTAGAAAGCAATGAAAGTCGAAGACTTCCGAAGCTCCCAAAGGTATCATATTGTTGTAGAAACTATTTTCACTCTTTTTTTTTTTTTTTTTATGTTTGTTGGTTAGTAGTGAGGCATCAGTTGTTTTCACTGTTGCCTTGAAGAATTCGCTCGTATATTGAAGACTGAAGATCAAGGCGATGATGGATTTCCTATTTTGTTTATCTGTTTCTGTTTGTTTGAATATTTCCCTCTTCCACACGGACACCGACAAGTGTGTCGGAAGAGCCATGACACGACTCCGACACGTCGACGCCTGATTTTTCAGAAAAAACATAGGACTTGGATACGGGCATGTCTTGGACACGTTGATTTAAGTACTTTAAAATGTCAAAATTATATGTTAACTTTTTCATTTTAGTGCTTTTTCATATAGGATAGAACAAGAATGTTAGAATACTTAGCCTAGCGAGTGCCCTTAAAGTATCTCTAGAGTATTTAGACATTAGACATTTAAAAATATGTATAAAAAGTAAAATCCCTACACATGGCTTATCAATCCACACCACAAAGTGTCCAAAGAGTGTCGGTGTCATACACGACACGATACAGACATGTATCCCGCGTAGAAGTGTCCATGTATCATAGAGTTCTTAGTTTCTTGTATGTTCTGGTCCCTTTTGCTGGGATTTCTTAGCAAGCCCATGTATGGGGCTTGCATTTAAATCCTTGCTGAACCTCTTTGGTTTAGCGGCCCACATGGGCTTGCATTTAAATCCTTGCTGAATCTCTTTGTTTTAGCGGCCCATTATCTTGTAATTTTCCCCTTTTATTTATGAAGTCCAGCATTTACTTTGAGGGGGGGCCAAAAAAAAAAAAAAGAGAGGCACCGGTAATACATCCTTGATTACTTTTTTCTGGCAGCTCATTAGGCTAAACGCTGACATGAGCTTGAATACATGACAACAGAACAAGAAATTCTCAATATGGAGTAAGCGAACTCAAAAAGTGGATATCAGTGAAGCAGCACATTCATGTCAGTAATGATATCCCTTGAAAGTAAAAAAACTTGCTGTAGAGGTTTAAGATAGAAATCAACCCCAAACTTAATAAATAGGGGTAACAATCCTGAAATATCCCAAAATTTCTTTTCGAGGAATTGGTAAATACACCAAGTAATTTTCAAGCTTGGAAGCACAATATGTGGCTTAACCATCTCCTAGAGCTTAAGACCAGAGTAGTTGCTAGGAATTGTCAAGTCATAACTAAATGTAAAATTTTGAGAATTTCTTAATGGAAATCATGTATGCTATCCTATGGTGCTCCTAAGTCCTAACAGTAAGTCATAGCTAGAACACTGAATGAGTTAGCAAACCTATGAGCCATCCTTGCCAGATCAAACTTTATTTGGAAATCTTGACAAAACTTTAGCTGTGATATTGCTTAATCTCTGGTCAATAATTTCCAAATGCATCTTTGTTCCCTTTCTGATTCTATGAGGATTTGCTATTTTACTTCTCGTCCTGGTAACTCAGAGAAGTATATTTTCAGTGAGTTCTAGCGACGTTAATATCGAGAGATATCATGTTCAGTGGGAGTTTTCAATATTTTCTTATTTATTGGTTGATTGAGAGCATATACTTGAAATTGCTATATCTTCTAGTCATTTCTAGATTCTCATGACTAATTAATTGATTGTTAGCTTTACTGATTTTCTCTTTTCTCACTATGCTTTTAGACTTTGGTTAATGGAGCTTCTCAGTAGGAGGATTTAAAATTTTTTGATTGGTTTCATTATTGATGGCTTGTCTAGCATTTGGCACTTTTCTGTTTGATTTAGATGGTTCCTTCTAAAGCAGGAATGCTATCTGCCTAAAGCTACCTGTATACTTGTTGCATTATGCAGGGTACTCGTGACTTTGCAAAGGAACAGATGGCCATAAGAGAGAAAGCCTTCTCCATTATAACTGAGGTTTTTAAGAAGCACGGTGCCAGGGCTCTAGATACCCCCGCGTTTGAATTGAGAGAGACTCTTATGGGAAAGTATGGCGAAGACTCAAAGTTGATCTATGACCTCGCTGATCAGGTTTCCTACTTATTTCTGCAGAATTCTCAAATATGGACTCTGTTCACAAATTTCTTGCATGCGTGTTGATGGTATAATGGGCACTGTTATGGTATCTTAAATAGGACATATTGAAGCTAGGCCTTCTTATGTACAAGGGGTCTTCACAATTATTTATGCTGTTGCATCAAGAAAATTAAATCTTGCACTTGATTTTATCTCTCGATAACCACATCAGACGACACTAATTCTGACCACGTGTCTTAGCTAGATTCTTCTAGAATTATATTAATTTGATTATACTTCTGCCTACTTCAAGTGAGGACCTCTCTTCCAAACATGCATCATTAGTGGTGATACAACTAATTAAATCTTCTTCCATCTTTAGTCTAGTAATTTACTCTCGCAAAGCGTAAGGGCAGTTCAAGTAATGAATACCTTTTTCTTTTTTTTTTTTGGCCGGCGGGCGGGGGGGGGGGGGG
>CAVNYN010238869.1:0-25186 GCA_963692815.1 Nyctanthes arbor-tristis | reverse complement strand
TTCGTCTAAAGTAGAATGGGTAAAATCTTTAGACGAGTTCAAGAAAAATTCCAACTTGAAAGAGAGTAGAGGAGGATTAGGATTGTGGTCCCCTTATCCTGGGAACCTTGATTTGGTAGTATTACCACCTGTAGCCAGAACATCCAAAGCAGGCTGATACTTGATATATGCATTCCGTTCATTTTTCATACTTGTACCTTATCCAGGGATACTTTGGAAATTTTTTGTTTTTTGTTTTTTGTTTTGTTTTATTTTATTTTATTTTTTTGAAAGGATTGTTTTATTTTCTTTCACTGAGAAATCTTTCCCAAATAAATTTTGTATATGGATTTCGCTCGTCTATTTGGCTATTGTGGGTATCCAATGTGGGCTAAAAACTAGGGATTACCCCTCAGCTCATTGCCAATCCATTGACCCTTCCACTCGAGCGGACATGCGTACATACACCATCGGTGGAATCCAAGTGTGTTTATATGCGTACCGGGCAGACCCTCCCTTGGTGCGTGCATATCAGAACTCCTGGCCGGATTCTTATTTCTTCAATAAATTATGGAATTAGACAGTTTAATGAAACAAATTACTCTCTCTCTCTCCTCTCTCTCTCTCTCTCTCTCTCGCGTTTCTTTTCCCTTTTTTTCCCATACAATTGAGGGAACTTCGGGGAAGGGGGGGAGTGTAGACTGAACTCTTTACCACTTAAGCTATCATCCTTGCAATAGAAGGGGCAAGGAAGATGTTATTTTATGGGATTTTACGGACGATATATTGATAGAAATAATGTGTAGATTGCCCGATAAGCCCTTGCACAGATGCAAGTGTCTGGAAAAATTGGTGCTTTTTGATTTCTCAAGCTTGTATTCCCAGAATAGCGTTGTTACCTACCACGCAGCTGAGTCCAGTTGTTGGCCTGTATTTTCGTGCAATTAAGACTGTTGACCATCGTCATCTGTTCCTCGATAGCAGGAGATCAGATTCCCGGGAAAGAAGTTTAGGTCACTGTGCCTCTGAGAGGGAAGAAGACTAGCATGTCAGGACGATTGTTTTGAAGTGTGTGCCTTTTATGCAGCCCTTGTGTTTGAGCCATCTAAATCGCCTCACAATAAAAAAAAAAAAAAAAAGGAGTCCGGTTTGATAGGGACTTCTGAAATTACTGAATTTCAAGTGAAGAAGCACCGGCGACGTGAAAGTGAAAGAGCTGCAAGGCACCGATTGTCGTTGGGCGTATACCATTCCGTCAATAGAAGTTGGTCAAGACATTCCGTTAATCTGATCCTCTTGTGGTTATTAAGTCATGGATCCCTCACTCAACGTACTTTAATGGGGCACTATTTCGGCTAGCTTATCTTGTCGGACCTTGTACGGTTTGATCTTGAGGAAATGAGTGAGGAAGTTGTTGAGAAAATACCAGAATACGACTTTGCATTCACTCAAAAACTTTGATTTCGTATGAGAAATGTCAAATAAACAAGAGAAAAATAAATAATATAAGATTTACGTGGAAAACTTTAACACCAGAGAAAAATCACAGGGCGTTAAATATATTCCGCTATATGAAAAATTGTTATAATCATATAAAATTTCACACTTAAACCCAATTACAATCACAATAACACTCACTAGGTTTTACCACCCTCGACTAACCTTATCTTCGATAATTCTCAAAGAGAACTCTCAAATGCGATACTTAGAATTTTCTCCTTTGGTGTTATATAATATCACTTGGAATTATAATACAAAAATGGAGAAACCATATCACACACACGTATATTTCGGTATATACAGGATAGTTCCACTTACCTATCAATTTAACAAATAAACTAGCTAATATATCCATGCGTTGTACGTAAAATACATATACATCTCTAAAATAAACTAAAATAAACAATTAAATAAACGATGACAAATAAAAGTGATATACGTTCATCAACCAGATAACTCGAACTAAAAATTAACTAAAAGGAAACTATGTGCAACTACTACCAAAATTGATATTCTATGTTAATTAATCGATTGCTGACAAATATATGTGTGCAATATATATATATATATATATAGCTAGTTGTATACTTACCTGATTAGGCGGCCTGAACGTTGCTTTGATTATTCAAATATAAAAGGAAAGAGATAATTAAGAATCTGATTGATACACTTACTTGGTTAATCGAAATCTAAAGCATCTTTAAAGGCCAAAAGTTCCGAATTAATAATTGGGAGATGATTAAAAATTACTATACAAAATTAAAAAATGTAATAAATAAAATTCTGAAAATTTGAAAAAAAAAGATTAAGGTGAGCAGATAAATAGATTATTAAAATTACTATGCAAAATTAAAAAATTAACCTACTACTTAGTTAGTATTATCGGACTGCTTGCTAATATACATGTGCGTTGCATAGGAAACACATATATATCTCTAAAACAAACAATTAATTAAACCATAAAAAATAAAAGTGATATACGTTCATCAACCAGATCACTCGAACTAAAAATTAACTAAAAGAAAAATATGTGCAACTGCTTCTAAAATTGATATTTTATGTTAATTGATCGATTGTTGGCAAATATATATGTGCAATATATACATATAGCTGCTTGTATACTTACTCGATTAGGCAGCTTGAAGGTTGCTTTGGTTATTTAAATATAAAAAGAAATAGATAATTACGAATTGCTACACTTACCTAATTAAACACAATGAAAGAGATAATTAAGAATTTGATTGATACACTTACTCGGTTAATCGAAATTTAAAGCATTTAAAGACCAAAAGTTCGGCCACAACAACTGGGAGATGATTAAAAATTACTATGGAAAATTAAAAGATGTAATAAACAAAATTTTGAAAATGTGAAAAAAAAAAGATTAAGGTGAACAGATAAATAAATTATTAAAAATTACTATACAAAATTTAAAAAAAAAATTGGAAAAATGTAAAATTAAAAATTAACACACCACTTAGTTAGTATTATCTGATTATTATTATTATTAGGGTGAACAAAAATAAAAACAGAAAAATAAATGCGACATCAGCATGGCATTAAATTCCTAATTCCCTTAGGATGTCAGTTTTATAATGAAAAAAATTAGTCCACTACTGAGTTAATATTAAAAATATATAGATTATTATTATTATGGTGACGCTCTTCCGATCTAAAATAGAAAAATAAATATGATATCAGCATGATATCAGATTCCTAATTCCCTTAAGATACTAGTTTTAGGTGGAAAAAAACTAATCTATTATTTAGTTAGTATCATAAATATACAGATTTGACAAAGAATCATTTGGATTGAAATAATCCTATAGACTAGATCTAATAATTCAACAAAACCAATTGAGAATCGTAGACCACTCAAACTCTCTCTATTAATCATTCCTTAATCATCCCTTATCACCCCCCCCCCCCCGCCCGGTCTGTCTCTCTCTCCCTCCTAATCGATATTAGCCCAAGCTTCCTTCTCTCTCTCTCTCTCCCTCCTAATCGATATTAGCCCAATCTTCCTTTTCTCAATCTCTCTCTCTCTCTCTGATAGGCAGAACACAACCGCATAATCGGAACTTTGGCATCCATCCTTAAAAATGCAATCCACCTATGTGTGATACCCAAAGTGAATTAGACCATTATTTACAAGTTGCAACCATATAGGCATTCCAACAAGAAAAAAATATAATAATAATAAATTGGCCAATAATTTGGGATTGGTTTTCTTGACTATTTTCTATAATCTTGTCGCAATGCGTTTTGTCTTTATATTGATATTAAAAATGACGAAGGCATCATTATCAAAATGCGAATAGTTTTTAGTGTCTTTAATTTGTTCTGCAAAATTTTTTCCCTCTTTCTAGTGATTCCGCATTACAAACTATAGTAAAACTACCTCAAATGTTCTAATATAATCGTACTGAAATGATGACTATTTATGATAATGTTGCTGTCAATATTTCTAAAACAATTTAAGATGATTACTTTATAAACCTGAAGGAAATCCTACTGCATTCTTGTTTGTAGGATGGTTTGAAAAAAAGACAGGCAGAGTGAGTTTGTCTATTGTGGAGGGAGAGAGTGAGAGGTGGGATTAGATATTATTTTTTTTTTCTTGAAAATGGATTAGATATTATTAAGGTATTATTAAGAGCAAAATTTGGAGAGTTTGAGTGGATTAAAAAAAATATTAATTTCTTTTGATGAATTAGATCTAGCCCATAGGATTATTTTCAATTATTTGTCAAATTTATTTGTTAAAATGATAGATAAGCGAACCATTCCAAAATATATATAATTGGTTGTTAGCATGCTTCAAACTTGGTCAAAGTTCAAAATCAATTTCAGATTGATCTCTTTACCCAACTAATGGCGGTATGACCTAGATGATTCCAACTCATGCTTGTTAAAATCCAGACGTAATCAACTTGAATTATCTTCAAGCTTCTATCGTCTGCAAGCTATATTCAAAGTAAAGTCAATTTTTCTTTTATCTATTAAGCTAGTTGGCTCCATGTAAATTCTTGCTTAGCTCCCTCTGGCATATGATGTGCGACTACTATCTGATTGGACGCGTTGGGGGGTACTAATGGGCTATGTGTGAAATTTACCCATTCTAAAATGGGTTGGGGGTGTTTCAAGGTTTAAGATGGGCTTGGGTTGGATTTAAAAGGAAAAATTACCAAAAAAAACAAGAACGGGTACTTGAGATAAATACCCTAAAAACCATACGTGGCATCAAAAAAACCTTCATTCTATAAATATAGCAAAAATACCCTCAACCCTTGCAGGAGTATCACATGCGTTGACAGTTACCGTGAATAAAATCCGGGGAAAAATAATAATTTAACAAAGAATAAACAACTTTGAAAAAATCGCATTAATTTCTCAGTATGGCAAAGACAAAAAGAATAATCAGAGAACACACCCTGCAAATTTGATGTGCTCACTGATTTCAGAAACAACCCAGAGCCAAAATTACAGTTCCAATTCCAACTTTCAGATGCCCACCATCACAATTTACATAAAGCAAATCGATTTTTAAAAGGTAAGAGACATCCTCTACAATGCTATGTTAAGTTTGTGTTTCCTGTTTTCTCTTAAATTTTTTCT
Source organism: Nyctanthes arbor-tristis (assembly GCA_963692815.1). Lineage (NCBI taxonomy): Eukaryota > Viridiplantae > Streptophyta > Magnoliopsida > Lamiales > Oleaceae > Nyctanthes > Nyctanthes arbor-tristis. The sequence goes on along the minus strand of CAVNYN010238869.1, from coordinate 20,089 downwards.
CATAGTTTTATAATAAGTATAGTTGAAGCAGTTAAGCTGGAAACTATAACAAATTTCGTTGAAATATTATGCTATTTTACACAGGCTTTTGTAAAAAATCAACAGTGATTGGAGTAACAATCCTCTCCGACAACCGTTGGACAGAATCACACGAATAGTTTGATGAAGATGGAATGGGAATTTTAGCTCCTAGAAAACTGGACCTTCGAAGAGCTAAGCAAACTTATCTGAGCTTCATTAGAGAATGATGGAAAAGAATGTGTTCTTGATATAAAGTATTGAATGGTCAAAAATGGTGTATACTTACGCATCAATGGAGAAATGTCATTCCAGTTCTATCAAAGCCTTTGTATCAATATCAGTTGCAGCAGATAGGGGTTATAAATGGTTAGTACACATTTCCTCACATCAGTGTGTGTTTTTGTGTTACATTACAATTTGAAACAATATCATCACCAACACTGAAAAAAAGTAATAGAATATTAACTGAAGTATCAGCAAACCATTTTAATTTTTGAAGGATGGCTCTACAAGATGAAGTTTCATAAGGAGGGCGCTGATTTTAAAATTGTTTTTGAGTACTTTCTCTAGTTCTGAAAGTTTAACTGCAGCCCCTATTTGCGAACCATAACCAGTTGATTTAGTTCAGGAACTTGTGCAGCAAAAACCAAAACTGCATAATGCTACTTTTAATCAATGACTCAATCCACACCTCTGCTCTGTATTACCCACAAACTAGTTTTGCTTATGGATATCTTGCTTTTAAATCTAATAATACATGCTTAAGTTTTAAGGGACGATACCTTTTAATCCATTCAGACTTGAATATGTCAATTTCCTTGGTAGAAGTTCTGTTTGAAAAATTAGCTCTTAGTCGGTGTATGCAGTTCCATCCATCTCACCTTATTGTATGAAATATGTTTCAACATATCACCAAAACGAGTACTCTATACGTTTAGTAGTTTCTTCATCATTCTTCTTCAACCCACATGAACATGGCTTACCAGTGGTAGGACATATGAACTCACCACTTGACACGGCTTGTAAAAATCCACTGGAGACTGAAGGAAATTTGATACCCAGTAATACCAAGGATATCAGATAAAGACGAAATTCGTTTCAGATACCTAATTTACAAAAACTTCAACTCTATCCCCAATTCATTCAAAACTAGTATAAACACATGCGATGCACGAGAAGAACAATGTTAAAAAATATATAAATATGAATTTGAAAAATAAATAGAAAACATAATTTGTACTTTAGTTGAAAATATAATAGCTGAATAACGTTAAAAAATATAATAATAGGAATTTGCAAAATGAATGAGAAATATTTATACATGAGAAAATATCAAATTCATGGAAAAAATTAATCTTTATGAGTTTTTTTGGGAAATGGAATTTTAAATTGTATGGTAGGGGAAAACATGAGAAAATAGGCAAAATATGATATTATCAGTTAGATTACAGTACCAGTAAAAAGTGGGAAATAAGGTAAAAATTATACTTGATTTAAATTAATATAATATATTAATCTGTGATGATTGTCTCTGTGATGATTGTGATGAAGTGTGATTTGGATATTGTGTTTTCTTACTATTAAAAAAAATTAATATAATATAATATAATATAAATTTTAAGTTAATGAAAATTGGAGGGTACTATTGTATTTTTAAGTAAAAACTTTAGATCACATGAAAAATGTGAGATTTTATGTTGAAATTGCCAAGTTTGAAAGATTATGATTAAATTACACAATAGGAAGAAATGTCAGAGTTAAATTGTACAAATTAGCCATTTAAAAATAAAAAAGAATAAAATACTAAAAATAAAATATAAAGTCAGCGATTTGGGAAGGAAAACTTGTTTAAATTACTCTTGATTTAGATATATATATATATATATAATTCAATCTTTATGAGTTTCTTTGGGAAATGGGAAATTCCATGTTAGCGGAAAACATGGGAAAATAAGCAAAACATGACGTCATCAGTTAGCTTACAGCACCAGTCAAAGACATAAAATAAGATAGAAACTACACTTGATTTAGATTAATATAATATAGATTTTAAGTTAATGATAATTGGACAGTATTATTGTCTTTTTAAATAAAAAATGTTAGATCACATAAAAAATGTGAAATTTTAGGTTGAAATTGTTAAATTTGAAAGGTTAGGATTAAATTGAACAATAGAATGAAATGTCAGGGTTAAATTGTGTAAATTAGCCATTTTAAAATAGAAAAGAATAAAAAATAAAAAATTAAATATGAGATCAGCATGACGTCAGCGATTTGGGCGGAAAAACTTATTTTGACTACTCTTGATTTAAATATATATTTTTTATATATATTTAATTTTTTTAAATTAACAATTTTAAAAAAAAAAGTAAAGGCTAAAAAAACTCGTACAAAAAACGAAAACCGAACCGTCACAACTGCATAGAGGAAAAAAATCAAATAAATTAACTGCCAAAAAAAAAAATAAGAAGAAGAAAAAGGAAAACGAAAAGAACCACCGGGTTAAAACCCACTCCTTACAATGTAATAAAAACGCAATAAATTCCCCGTTTGGGGTAAATTTGCAATAAAAGCTAAAGATTCATGGTATTGTTGGGTTACACGCCATTACCTAACCCTAATTACCGTAACCTGATCTCTCCTCTCCATCACAGTTTCTGGATTCTTTATTCGTCTGGTATGGTTAAACTATGGAGTTAGACGACGGTTGAGCGAAACCAATTATCCTTGGTTCTTTGCCCGATGATATTTTGGTGGAAATATTTTGCAGATTACCGGATAAGCCCCTTCACAGGTTTAAGTGTATATCGAAAGAGTGTTGCTATTTGATTTCGCAGGTTTGTATTCCAAAGATAACAACACTGTTTCTCGCTGCACGTCGGAGGCCTGTTGCTGGCCTGTATTTTCGTTCATGTAAGCCCCTTCTTGATGATCTATCTTCCATTGGTACGTAGAGAAGAGGCAACCGATATACTTACAGTGTTTAGACAAGATTGGACGCCTGTACAAAATGCTGGAGAGAGATTGTTAGGTCACTATGCCTCTTTGAAAGAAGAAGATTATGGCAGAGGTGGACGACTTTTTGGGTGGAGGAGAAAGCGTTACCTCTTTTGGCTTACCATTTACACCAGATCCAGATAATTTACTCGACTGCTGTAATGGCTTGCTTTTATTCTTTGATGATACGCATCTCTTTCGGTATTATGTTTGTAACCCATTCACAAAACAGAGTGTGCGTATTCCAGCTCTACCAGAATCAACACCTAATTCAGAACCTTCCTTTTATGCAGCCGTCGTCTTTGATCCACCTAAATTGCCTTACTACAAAATTGTTCGATTTGTGGATTCAGGAGCAGCTGGAGCAATATCTACGTGGACCTGAGAGTAGTAGAGCTACAAGGCGGAGATTGTTCTTGGATATATGCCATTCCGCCAATAGAAGTTGGTCCAGACATTCGGTTAATCTTGATCCTTTTATACTTAAACAGTTATGGGTCCGTCATTCAACATATTTTAACGGGTCACTATTCCGGCTAACTCATTCTGGGCACCTTTTAGAGTTTGATCTTGAGGAAATGAGTGAGGAAATAAGTGTTTGTTTGAAGGAGCTCCCGCTACGAGAAAAGATGCGCAACAATTTGGTAGGATGTCTTGGTGTATTAATGGGCGAATTGTGCTATGCCAACGAATTCGGCAACATGATTCACATATGGTCACTTGAGAAGAAAGGTTCACATGATGACGTTGGAAGATGGATTTTGAGATACCAAATTAATATTTATAATCTTTGGACTAGCGATCTAGTATTGGTGAGAGATATCGGCCCTGCTAATTCTGAATGGATTGGATCCATTTGTTTTCATCCAACTTCAAATGTCGTCTTTTTGAGCTCTCCTCTTGTGATCTTAAGATGTAACCTGGATGATAATAAGTTGGAAGTGGTGATAAGGGTAGAGAAAGATGCTACCCAGCCTTTCCTTATGTTCGTTTACTTTCCCCATTTGATGAAGCAGGCAACATTTGCGTCTTGCCCAGTTAGTAGACACAATCTTTTTTTAGCATTAGGAAACATATTTGGTAGTGCAAAAAACTCTATGGATACAGCTGATTTTATAGATTGGACATGTTCCTATGATTTTTTGCATTTCATGATAATAAAACTTGTGCTGCCTAATTGGTATTAATCTTTTTGTTCCTGAACCTTACGTGCACAGCTAATGGTAAAATTAGTGGCATCTATAGAGTGGAAATTTCTAAGAAACCAGGGCCGGTTTTCTTACTACGATCTGGCAGGTTTTCAATGAGATGCTAACATATGATGTGTGTTAGGTGAAGTGATTGAATACCGGGCTCCTTAAAGAACCCGGCCTTGTTTAACCATAGCAGGACCGCCAATAGATTCTCTATACATGCCTGAGATTTGGTTGGAGCACAGATAGCCCTAGTGTTGAGAGCTATATACCCTGTAAACACATTCCTAAATTGAAGGACAGGCCTTAAATGGTCTAAGGGATAACCTGAACCAATTAATACTTGTAAGGAATAATTGGGCAGTTCATAAACTGAGTAAGTTGAGGCATTGGCCAAAACAGGTGTGGAAGTTCGTAAAAAGGAGGACATGTCTTAAACGGTCTAAGGGATAACCTTAACCAATTAATACTTTTAAGGAACAATTGGGTAGTTCATAAACTGAGTAAGCTGAGGCATTGGCCAGAACAGGTGTGGAAGTTTGTAAAAAACAGATAAAGAAACAGGTAAATCTTGTATTTTTATCAATGAATAAAAAGATATGCCTTGAACAGTAATAGAATAGAGCAGTAATATGCCTTAAAAAGATATGCCTGGGCAGTTATATAACATATCAGCTGGATTCCCAACCATTTTTTTTTTTTAACTCCATGAGTTTTCAACCATTCATAGATTCACATTCTCTAATCCCATAAAATTGACATCTATACCAATTACTTTTTTTTCTTTAATAACCCTTACTTTCTAAATAAAAGAAAAAATAATTTCAAAAAATAATAAAAAAGGAAAAAAAAAATTTCTTTCTACTCTACCTAATTAGTTACCCGCCCACAACTCAGCGTAAAAAAGAAATTTCGATAGTCATTTTCAATAGTAAAAGATGAGACTCATATTTTGATGTTTGGTCCTCCCATTGTTATAAATGATAGGAAAAAGGAGAGTTTCCCCCAAAAAGAAAAATGTTGCAATCTGTCATCTACAGTTAGGTTGGTGATACGGGTAGAACGGGTAATTAGCTAGATAGGTGGGGAAAATTTTATTTTCCTTATTACGTTTTATTATTTTTACTATTTTTTAGAATGTTTTATTTTTATTTAAAAAGTAAGGGCAAAATGTCATAAGGGACCTTATGAATGAATTTATAAAAAGTTGAGACCTACGGCACTAAAAGAAAAGGTTAGAGACACAACTAAACTGATAGAAAGTGCAAAAGTTGGAGATCGCAGATGAAAATAACCCTTAATTAGTTCAGGCTAATTTGCACAAAACATCCTTAATTACCTTTGATATGTATTGTGCAAAACATCTCTACTTATCAATTTTCGGCATTGGTTGCCCTCAAAACAAACTTTCTTTGCCCAAAAAGTTCATGTAGTCAAATTTTACAGTTAAATAACTGCTCAACACCTAAATAGACAAAAATTAAAGGATATTTTGTCTTATCAAAAAGAGACGTCTCATAGTGGACTTCAAGCCTGAAGCGTTTAATATTTTGATCTGTATGAAAATAACTAAATAGTTAATATAATTTGATATACACCCTAGATTGCTCAAAAATAAAAATTCTTAATTTCTAGTTATCAAGTTAGTCAAAAACTGTAAACTGTTTGATTTTTCAATGAAATTGAAAAGAAAATAATAACAAAATTGATACAATAGATTATGTTAGATAACTAAAATATTCTTTAAATTTTGTCTCTTTAAGTTTTCAACCATTATTTAACTCCAAAACTTGACGATAGGGACCTTTTGCACAAGGAAATGTTGTGTTGAGGGTGATCAATGTCAAAAATTGATAGATATAAATGTTTGCACAATAGATGTCAAATATATGGATGTTTAGTGCCAATTAGCCATTAGTTCATGACTTAGTTTTGAATAATCTAGAAAATTATGCCTTATAGCATCACTCGCATCTGTCTTGTATCAAAGTTTCAAATTATAATTAAATACATACAATGTTCAAAGTTGAACTGTTCGTGTGTTTTTATAAAGGGCACAAAGGGTTGTTTACACCTAGCGTCCCTAATCTTTCATTTTTTTTACAGATTACGTCACCAGCCTTTATTTTTCTTTTTGTACATCTTTAATTTTTAAAGAAATCCCCAATTTCGTTCCTCGTGACGGAAAACGACAAATTCACATGTTAAGGTCAGGGGTATTTTTTGTAACATACAATTTAAAAAAATTTAAAAAAAGGAAAAAATGATGGGGCTTATGCCTTTTTCGGCAGCCAAATGGTTGGCTGTCAGAAATGACAGTAAGCATGGGGGTGGGGGGAGACACCCTCTTGCTGTCTTTTCCGGTTGCTTTGGGGGAGACTTTTCCCCTTCCTCCCCCTAAAAAAATTTACTGCCATTTCCGATAATACCTGCTGCCTGAAACTGTAGCAAAATGGGGGAATCTCTTCTCCTGTGCTTGCTGCCAGCCATCTAGCAGCAAGCACAACCCTCTTTTTTTCTTTTTTTTTATATATTTTTAATTAAAATATTAATTTTTTGTATGTTATTGAAAATGCCCCTGACTTTAACGGGTAAATTTGACGGTTTCCGTTATCAGTGATTCCGATCTTGGAGATTTCTTTAAAGGTTGGGGACATACAAAAGGAAAAATAAAGGTTGGGGACGTAGTTCGTAAAAACGTAAAAAGTTGAAGACGCTAGGTGTAAAACCCAAAAAAAACAAGGGTAATTTACACCTAACGTCTCCAAGATTTTAACTTTTAATAGATTACGTCCACAACCTTTAATTCTACTCTTAGGGATCTCCAACCTTTCCTAAAATCCCCAACCAGGTCTCTATGGACGGAATTCGTCAACTTTAACTGTTAGTCAACTATTTGACCATGGGCAATTTTGGTAAAATACAAAAAATAAACATTCTAATTAAAAAAATAAATTAAAAAGAAAAAAGGTGGGGGTAGGGACTCCCCCCAACACCCGCTGCCATTCTTTGGCTGAGTCTTCCCCCACTGTTCTTGTAGGGCTGCCAGAAATAGCAGTTGGGGGGATTCTTCCCCCCTGTTCTTGTAGTCTGCCATTTCCTGCAGCTAAAGGGGCTGCCAGAAATGGCACAGAAGGGTCTTCCTCTGCTGCCATTCTGGCAGTCAAAGGGGCTGCCAGAAATGGCAGCTGCAGGGGAGTCTAAATGCAGCAAGAATAGGGGGAAGACTCCCCTTGGCTGCCACTTCCGGCAGCCAAAGAATTGCAGCAATTTTTCCTGCCATTCCGGTAGCCAATGGGCTGCTGGAAATGGCAGCGGGCGTTGGGGGAGTCCCCACCCCCACCTTTTTTATTTTTTAATTTATTTTTATTTTTTAATTAGAATATTTATTTTTTTGTATTTTATCAAAATTACCCCTAGTCAAAGAGTTGACTAACAGTTAAAGTTTAAAGGTTGGGAACCCCCAGGAGTAAAATTAAAGGTTAGAGACGTAATCTATTAAAAATTGAAAGGCTGAGGACGTTAGGTGTAAATTACCCAAAAAACCAAAAAAGAAAGAAACGTGTTAATCTAAATTTTTTAGAAGTCAAAATCGAATGTAAAATGTGGGCTTGGGTGTCGGGTCGGGTTGGTCGGTTCTAGCCCGGACCAGTGCCCAACGTGACATAAACTCGGTTTGTAAAATTGCAAACGAGACCGGCCTGTCGGGCCGGTCAACCCGACCCAAAATGGGTAAGGTCAGTTTTTGAGTTAGACCAATATTTTTATTATTTTTTTTAAACATAAATTTGGTCCAAGCCGTCAGTGTATTTTTAAGCCCAATTTTGGGCCCAGTTTCATTACTTAAAATGGGGAGAGAATGGGGCATTTTAGGGTTTCATAGAGGGGGAGATGACAGAGGTCAGTAGTGGTGGGCTGGCGGTGAGGCGGCAGAGCATGAGGTCGGCGGCGGAAGCGGCCCGGGCGAAGGCACCGCGGCATGGAGCAACAATGGCGGAAAAGGTTGCGCAACGTGGACGGAGAATCGTGGAGGCTGCAGCAGCAGCGTAGAGGAGGCGGCGGCGGCAGCAGCAGCAGCATGGAGGTGGCAGCAATAGTGGCATCGAGGCGGCAGCAGCAGCGGCGTCGAGGCAGCAGTAGCGGAGGAGCGTCGAGGCGGCAGCAGTGGCGGATGAGCGTGGAAGCGGTAGCAGCAATAGCAGCGTGGGCGAAGGAGGAGCGTTGAGGCGGTAGCAGCGACGGAGGAGCGTCGAGGCGGCGGCGGCAGCAGCAGCAGAGTGGAGACGGCGGCGTAAGAGCAAAATTAGGGTTTCAAATTTTGCGGTTGATCTGAATTGTTAGGTTTGGTTGGAGAAAAGTGAAATTTTGAGTCTTTGATAATGTATTGTAAATATTGAATTTGTGAAATAAATTGGACCAAAATGCATTTTTAAAAGGGGAAAAAATGGAAGTTCCAAACCAGTTAAACTGAACTGTGCTGGTCTGGTTCGGTTTTGACCGGATTGGACCGGTGTCGCTAGTAACCCATGGAGTGAAAAAACCGAACCGGTTGGGGCGGGTTCGGTTTATCGGTTTACAGGTTTTTATGTCCAGCCCTAGTAAAATGTGAAAATATTGAGATCGGAAGAGCGTCGTGTAGAACTTTTGACATTTAATAGGTAAATACTTAAACAAGCATTTTCCGTAAGCATATTTTGACTCTATATTAAGGATAGATCTTCTGACACTATATGTGCTATATGGTATGGTACCACATTGTGGCATGCCATACGACACATATGGTGTTAGAATAAATTCACTATATTAAGGCTCTTTTCCCTTTTTTTTTTTATTTTTTTCCGTGTGAGTTTCCATTAGTTATATGTTTGTCTTTTATGTTTGGTTCACAATTTTTTTAAACTGAATCCAATGGTTTGCCTTAAAAATAAATAAAAAATTGGTTGAACTAGACTGCGATTACCCTAATTTCAACTACAACTTAAAAGGAAAGTAGCATATCTTTACGGATGAAAATAGAATACAAGTCTATTTTTATGAGAGGGGATACTATAATTTTTTCTTATATAAATTAATAATTATATAAAAAACAACTCGTATATAGGCAAAAAGTAACATTAAGTCATTAAGGGTAAATAAATAATAACGCTATTTATCTAGTCTCTAGTTTAGTTGATAATTTTTCATTAAATAAGTAATGAGTGGATGTCTTCATATATATATAATTATCCACACATCTTTTAATGTAAAAATACTAACTAAATTAAAGACTGATATCTAGTCTAAATAAAAACCCTACTCGTAAATAAAGAGCCCAAATACAAACTTACTTCATGCGACCAATGGCCTCAAACTAGTGGTTAGAAAAATTATAGCATTAACAAATGGAAGGCATTTCCCTTTTCAGTCACGCTGGAAATTTCACATCTGACAGATTTGTTCTGTTGAAATAAATGCAAAATTAAAACACAAAAAAAGGAGGAGGGGGGGATGAAGGGAGTGAAATTGAAATTGTGCTGCGTTGCTGTTTATTTTAGAAAAAGGCAAAATTTGTTAAAAAATTCCTTTGGAACCAGCAACTTTATTTTGGTTCTCTAAGAGCAAGATTAATGTACGAAAAAAAAGTTAAGAGGAAAAAAAATATTTCCAAATAATGTATATGTAGAAAAACTGGGGTGAAGATATAGTATATGTATGATTTTTTCTAAAGAACCTAGGAGCCAATGAGGTGCTTGCACCCAAGTGAGGTGTAAACACCTCATTGGCTCCTGGGCTCCTTAAGGAACCCAGAGCTGAGTTCTTTAAAAGTGCTCGTGTATGTATAGTTGAGCGTTGAATTTCTTGACATCTTAGCCATTACATTCATCCTTTATTTTTTAATGAAAACTGCTTAATTTTTGGCCTTGCCTAACACTTCCATTCAAATCATCCCACTAATAGCATTTTTTTCAATAGCTTGCACGGATATTTATTTCTCAGTAGCAGTGATCAACGTTTATTAATATTGATTGGCACTTCTTTTCCTCCCTTGGCTACACAACATTTTGCATTTTTCATAACGTATCATTTTACCAATCTCATACAAATGATATTACTTTTCACATTTTTTCTAGTTTTTATTTTCTATTTAACAATATATTTTATTAAAACATTTAGATTATACACGTGGCATTATTTCATTGGCTTGAATGTGTTTGTGGGCCACCCCACCCCACCCAAAAAAAATAGCGTTTTCCCCCCTAAATTGCCTACATTATTTGAGTTTGTGGAGGGAAGAACTTCCCCCCACATTAATCTTGCTCTAATGCACCTTGTCACAATCTTTGGGCTCAAGAGTTTAACAGCCTTTGAAGCCATCTGTAAAGTAGGAATGAGGTGAATTATGTGGCACACTCTATGGTGTCCTTTGAACACTATAATATAGTGTCCAAATGACAGTGTAGCAACACTTCATTGAGTGTGTTGGGTGATGGGGCCCCCAACACCATCAAAGGACACCATAGAAGGACCGGAGCTTACATGTCAAAAGAGATGAGATGTTGCAAGCTGAGTCAGCTAATTGTATGTTGAGAATTAAGCCCCTTCAGGCAATCGATTTCTTTATTTTAAAAATAGAAATAACTTTTGCCAAATTGCTAACATGGGTAAGAATGCTCTTCAAAATTGTGAAATTAAGTGTTTGTTTAAGGTATGTTGTCTATATTTAACTTTGTTCAGATAAACTTCGACTAACTTTACATCTACAAATGTATTATATCATGTAGAGCTGGTTCTAGGAATTTGGGTGCCCTATGTGATAATACAAAATGGTGCACCCTTCAATTAAATAAGGGATATAGCAGATAAAAAATAAATCTTACTCTAATAATAGTATTTCACATTTAAAACTATTGTTTTCATTATGGTGCCCCATCTTTTTATTAACTTGTTGATTGTATGGTATGATTAGTATTTTTTTTCCCGCCCTTTGATGGTTAGCGGTTAATTTAAGTTCCAAAGGTAAGCCTTGTTTAATTTTTTAAAATAATGAAATACATTTTAATTCTTAATCCAATAACTTTTATGAAATTTTTTAAAAAATTGGTGTCACAATAATACATATCTTTTAACAAATGACATTTTAAAGGTTTTATTTGGTTTGCTAGTGAATTTGAAATATTTTTAACGGTGGGTTCCACCGTAAGAATTTATTTTAAAATAAAATTAACGGTGGAGTATTTATGTCAATCATCCTATAGTAATAGATTTGGTTCCAGATTTAGAACCAGGTCTGCTTAGGTGGCGCTGATTGAGAGCCACCTGAGCCCGTGCGGCCGCATACAGGCCGCATGGAATATCCATGCGGCAGCACGGGTTTAGGTGACGCTCACTCAACGCCATCTAAGTAGATCTAGTTCCAAATTCAGAGCCATATTTGTTATTATAGGTGACGCTCACTCAACGCCATCTAAGTAGATCTAGCTCTTCAGAGCTTCCAGATATACTCTTATTTAATTATTACATCACATTCGCATTACATTGAAGATCTCTAACCTTTATTCTTTATAATTTTTATATCCTTAATATTTTTCATTACAATATTTTCTTAAACTTCTGTTAATGTTAATATATTATGTTCAATGTTGATCTCTAATCATTAAATTTTGATTATTGGTTTTGAAATAATAAGATAAAATGTTAAGTTATTTTAGTAGATGTTATTTTTTACTTACTTTTTAAAATTTATATACAAGATTTTTATAAAGAAATTTTTGAAATAAAATGATGATTCAATATAAGATGTGAGAAAAGGTTACTAATAAAAATATGAAGAAAAGAAATTCAATGACGTAAATAAAAAAAAATTGTAAAGAATAAATGATACTTTTTTTGAAAAGGAAAAATTATTCTTCATTCATAACAAATGAATCCTACATAAGATACGCCTCAAGAAAGTGACGTGCCAGGTTCCAAGACATAACACTATTATGAGAAAACGATTGCCTGGCGAGCTCGTGGGTAGGGTAATTCACTTGTCGTCTAACAAACTCAACTACAAATCCTCTATTAGCATTGATACCAACAACATTCCCTACCTCCTCTGTAGCATCCCGTGAATTTTCAACTATAAATTTGGTGCCATGATAATTATTTCGCTAATAATTGGAACAAATACGTGAATTCGTCATTACTTGTATTCTAAAACTAAAAAGTTATTATTCAACTAAATGCCTAAATTTAAGATATGACTAATGACCAAGGATTGGATATGCTAGATTTGTCAAATTATAAGGCATGTGCTAGTTTTATAAATAATTTGTTGTTATTTTGCCAAGTGTCTAAGACATTTGTCATTCTTACAATTTAAAATGTGCTATAATTTTCAAAATATATGACAATCGTTACTCTTGCCATTAATGGAACCCAAATGCTAATTAAAAGTAATTAAATTTAAAATTATCAAAAGGAGGATTTCACCTAAGTTTCTCACAACACTCTACTTATCTCTCCCCTGTATCCCAAAGTAATTAGGGAAATTCGTCCAACCCCATTGTGACAAGAAAAACATCAATGAAAACTCTCCAAAAACACCATCTTTGCATTAAAAATAGAGCCTTCTCCATATATATATATATATATATATTAAAACCCTACTTAAATGAGACATTTTGTTTGTAAAATATTAAAGACTTGAAGGCATCTTCCATCTAGAATTGTTCAAAGAATCTTCATGGTAAAAGGTGAGTAACCGGTATTTTGATTCCCTTTCTTTTGTTCATACCGTTTTCATATCAAAGGCATTGGTTTGTTGCAATGGAATTATTAGTTAATACGCTACCCGTTTTGAATTGTTTTTAATTATATGACCTTACTGTGTGGTCTTGGTCATTTTAGCTATGTGATACTCTTTGTATTATGGCCTTGCTGTATGATCGTGGCCGATTTGAATCTTTGTGGTCTTGCTATGTGATATTGGCTGATTTGAATATTTGAATCATGTGGGAACTACGGGTAATAGTTTAACTAGCGATAGGGCCCATTTGTGCATCGAAAGGTTTTGTGCATTCAAAAGCTTTGCGCATTCGATGGTTTTCTCGAAACTGCATCTTATAAATGAAAAGTGAATCAAGATATTTGATTATTCACTGAGTACGTTGTACTCACCACTTCCTTCATCTTCTACAATCCTAGGTATTAAATTAAGAGTTTTGTGGCCGGATCGTCCTAAAGGTGAAGAAGATACATGTATGTGATCGAGACTTCAGTGCGTGATCGAAGTTTCATTGTGGGTGGCCGCAAGAGTTATTGTAAAATAATATTAAACATAATAGTATTTGAATTGTATTTATAAAGTCTTGCCCTCAATTTTAAATTGAGATATATTTTTAAACCCTTCTGCTATCGATATTTTGAGATAATATTATAAAAAAATTGGGTGTGTGACATCCTCTGTGTTTATTATTATTTTCTTTGTAGCATCCAATGTGGTTATTATTTTATTTTTTATTAACTTCACTATAGTGGTTGCTAATTTGAAAATGGAGTTACGATTTAAAAATCAATTTTACTAGCAATCAATTTAAATTTTAGACACATAACAACACATTATTATACCACATAATTATTGTGATGTGAACGTTTATATTATTTTAATCATTAACACCACATGACATGTTTAAAATCACATCACCTATATAAAATTTGAATTTTAAATCTATTTATAAACCCTACTATTTTTAAATGGCGGCCAAAGAGTGTGTGTTTTAGTCATGCTTCATCGTCTTTTGTGCAAACGTATAGCATTGCAAGAATTGAAAAATTATCTAAAACAATCAGATTTTATGATAAAAATGGAGATTGCTGGAGTCCACCTTCTGAGTTTCATTCGCATCAAGTCCATCTAGTTGATCTTTAAAAAAAGCAAAGTTGTAGGACTGCTCATACAAAAATAGATGAGCAGCCAGAGCAATGACTCTATTTAAAACAACTATATCTCTTTTAATTCTTCACACAGATTAAGAACAATATTTAATATATTTGGAAAGGTAAATTTAACCTACAATCTTTCAACTATACTCTTATTTATTGTTTGAACATTATAGGAAGATTGTAGAAGAGGGGAATCGAACCTTTGATCAAGTGTGTACAGAACCAACAACTATGTCATTATATTAGTATACTCTTATTTATTCATCAATACTATTATGAGTACTTATATTTGCATCGTATTTTTTGTTTGTTGCACCAAAAGTTCTTAAAGTTTAACTAGTATTATAACTATATTGTTAACTTTTTTTCTCCATTCAATTATTTTCTTTAAACTTCTCTTATTAATAAATTTTGCCTAGACCGGTAGCTCTCATAAAAGAATTTCTTTATCCCGTGTTAAAAAAAGTACCAACTATAAACAATTTTATATAAGTAAATAATAATGGCAAAATTTTTTCATAATATCTTTTATAGGAATTTTTTCATAAAATTAAATCAGGCTAATTATATAGTACTTGGATATAAATCATAATATATAAACCAAATTTATGTTATTATTAAAAAATAATTATAAAAATGAAATAAAAAGGTCTGGGCCAAAATTATAATTTTAAATAGAAAAATTCTAGGGAGAAATGAAAATTGGACATGAATAAGTGACATTGTATATGTGACACACTTGTATTGGATAATAAATAAACAATGATGTCATCATCATACAATGAATATGTGCCACATATATTAATGTCACTTTTATATGTCTCTTTAGAATTGTTCTTTTAAATAACAGTGAAAACCTTTTAGTGTAATTAAGAACAACCACAATAGAGGTTTTAAATCACCTTTCTAGTGATATATATTATTTACAATTCAAAAATAGAGCCATAATGGAGGCATTGGTAAATGTGCTAAAATGATCTTTTTAGTTTTAAGTTAAAATTGCAACAATGTTAATAACAATAGTGGCATTCTCTCACTTACTCTTCATTTAATTTATATATTAATTATTAACTTTAAACTCTTGGGGAAATAAACTATAAGAATTGACCAATAAACTTTATTTGTCATTAAATTTAACATATTCAATGTGTTAATTTTAACATGTCTAATGTATTAACAATTGATAGCTAAATCTAAACTGTTGACGTGTCATTTAAAAATAACTTAAAATCTATTTTTTTGCTTATGTGACAAGTTAAATTTAATAACTATATTGTAGATGCTCTAAAATTTGGTGCATCAAACAATTTTTGTAATGTGAAAATACATAACCTATTATTTTTTTACAGCAATAATTAACCTATTATTAGAAAAATGGCCATAGAGCCTGTTGGTCTTTGATTCATGGGGTTTTTCTACGTAGTTTGTAGTCTATTATATAAGAGTTTGTATTTTTTAATAGGAATACGCACACACACACGGCGCATAGACACTACACGCATAGACGTTTGTATTACTATTGATTTATTTGCATTGTATTTCAATAGAATATATATTTATGCTCATTTATATTACTACAAGCATATAATATGTTGTTCGACTCATGTTTTGTCTTTCATGATCTATTATTTGAGTATTAATTTCTTATATTTTATGGCTAACTGTAATTATAGAGATGACAAATTTAAATATGATAATATTTTACATTTGTTGTTGAACTTACGTTTTCGAATGTGTTGAATGATGGTAATAGATTTTTCTCATTATGACATATGTATGAGAGATTAGATGTAATAATGTAGATTGTCTTCTCAACAATCTTGAACTTCACGATTATTAAGTCCATTGATTTTATTGATTCAATTAATGTATATGTGTTTTCATATTTTCTACGAATGTACAAATATTGCAGATTTATTATGCAACAATCTAATGATATATTTTAATACGTTTTTCTACCCGCACAATGCACATATGATTTAACTAGTATATATTTATGTGCATTTATATTTCTGTAATGGAGTTTGTAGCTGTATTTAAAAAATTATTATTATTATTAAAAAATTAAACTTAATTCACTAATTTTCCTACTATACCCATATTTACGCATTTAACAAACAAGGAAAGTGAAATAATCCACAAAAAATGAAAAAAGAAAAGGCATTTTTGCGGGATGAAGTCATGAAGGGAGTGAAACGGTCCATATATATATATATATATATACACATGCATAATTTCCACTGCCAGATCTCCATTTTTGCTTTTCTTAGCATCCTCCTCCCCTCGCTAGCGGACGAACTCGCTGAGATTTAAGCGCCAAAGGTAAGCAATTCCTAGATCCATGTCAGAATCTTCAACTTTAATCTATTATCAGACTTCAGCTTCTTCCAATTTAAATGTTTATCACAGGTCATAATTCACTGGATGGTACCACTCTGATTGTACTCGCATAATGTCGATCTCGTTAATTTGTAGTAACTGTTTTATATGTAATTACGATTAGTGTTAGCCTACCAATGTCCACTGCAGAGAGGCCATATATGTCTGTTTATGCATAATTAGTAAGGGTCGTGGGAGTGGAACATTGTGCGCGTGCGAAAATTTTGGCTTCTATAGTTCCTTTTGGAGATATTAACCGATCCGTTGGTCATTATTATATTCTTTTTGATTGGTCATTGATCTAATTGTTTTGCTATCATTGTTTTTGATTAGTTAGGATAAATCATGGGTGTGGCTCAAAACAACGCTGACATGGAGGAAGGAACTCTTGAAATTGGGATGGGTATGTTCTCTGTGTTATGCGTACATATTTTTGCCGAATTAGTTTCAATATTTTGTTGGTTATTCATTCTGTGATTCATGTTGTATGAATTCTGTTTGGCTAATTGATCCCAGTCCCTGTGCATAATTCAATTTCTGATGAATCAGATTTTGACTTGCTTTGTGGATGGAAGAGTAGTAAAATTATTATTTTTTCTTCTCGTGAGTGGTATAGTATGTTTGCTTGTTGTGCCAAATTTGTAACTATTGTCAATGGCGCCACAGGTTCATAGTAACCAATTGGCCAAGGGCGTTTCCACTCTTCCAGTCATGTGTTGTGGAACAATCCATAGGATATGGAGATGCTGCAAAAGTAATCTTACACATACACCATGCAAAATGAGATCTACATGACTCAAGTCGTTATAACAAAAAGATCTTATTACAGAGCTATCTAGGCTCTAGCTGCCTAATTCATCTGCTGCTAGGTTCTGTACCCATCTAACTGAATTTCCATAGGCAACGTTGTTATCATTATTGCTAATGATAAACTTGAGGAAGTACAAAAGTTAACGTGGTTGGTTAATCATGACGAGGCAGTGAATAAAGCGACTTAAGCCTTTAATTGGTTTGTTGCCAAATGGATCATGAATTTTATTTATAATTGTATGTTGTGGAATGTGTATTGACCGGCCTTGTTGAAATATATTTTTTACCATTTTCCTTTAGATTGATCTCTTCCGCTAATCTGACAGTTTATTTTCGCTTCTTTTGGATCTGATTTCATACTTCAATTTCCCTAACATAAATCACAAGTAGGTGGAGGGAAACGAAGCTTATATGGGCGGAACTTTTTCCATCTTGGGCAAAAGTCCAGGGTCTCACGGGGACTAGCTCAAGGATGCAGCGGATAGACGAGGTTACGAGTGGATTGTAGGGAAAAAAATTGGTAAAATTATGAAAGAAACAAGTTTCGAGGGAGACTGAGTGGAAAACTATGAGGTGGGAAAATTTAGAAAGACTTAGGGCCCGTATGGTTTTGATTTTGTGAGAAGTGATTTTTTGGGGAGAATTTTGGATGAAAAGTAAAGAAAAGTTGCGAATTTACGTGCAATATTATTTTAATGAGTGAATGCGTGGATGAAAAAGAGTTTGAGTGAGAATTGATTGTGAGAAAATCAAAACCATATGGACCCTTAGATTGTTCTTGCCAATGCGCTCCAAATTCAAGATAATCATCAGTCCTTTCCCAACGGTAATTGTACATGATTGACCTGCTTTACATGTGTCCGTCTGATCCAGAAACAAGGAGTTTCCTCTGATTCTGAATGCTCATAAAAATTTCTCCCTAATATTGTAGTTAAGCACAAGCAACTGGATCCAAATGCAGGTCTTCGAATACCCAAGCTTATTAAGAGGTCAAATTGAAGAAAAGGAACTTTATATCAAAGGACCAATGCCCAAGTTTCCATAACCAAAGGAAGTTGTACTAAAAGAGATTGAATAACCAAAGAGATATTAGCAAATTTGAAGTAAATACTAAAGATTTTCTGTTTCGGCATCAATTAGGTAGTTAATTCAAAGGATCTTTATAAAGTTAATTTGTGTAAATTTTCTGTCATGTGCTTATCTGGACTACTTTTGTCTGCTAATTAAGCTTTCAAATTAGCTGGCAGTATTGCTTCTCCAAATCTTGCCTTCCTTATTGTAACTTCCATTTTGCTGATGCTTAGTGGTTCTGTATTTTTTTCCCCAGAATACAGAACTGTCTCCGGAGTTGCTGGACCGTTGGTTATCCTAGACAAAGTTAAGGTAAAAATTCTGCTACTTGTTTTCTATTGGTTTCTTGTATATATGGACATAATACATGTGGTTTTCTTCTTAATGAATTACCATGTTACTTATGTTGTATGGGATTATTTCAGGGACCGAAATACCAGGAAATTGTAAACATTCGCTTAGGAGACGGAACAACCCGACGTGGGCAAGTCTTGGAAGTAGATGGTGAGAAGGCTGTAGTCCAGGTGCTTGTACTTTGTCTCTTATTTTTCTTATACATGATTTTTCCTTTCCTTTAAAGTTTTAACATGTATGAATTTGTTGTCGTCAATGACTTAGCGGTAGTCACTAGTCAGATACTCAGATGCCATGCTGAGGGTCTTACAGGGCTCATGTCTGGATGTCCCAACACTGATTGAAGTTCTTGAGCTTAACTATGCCAAAATCATAAGAGCTCATGCAAATCCTTTCCTCATTTACTTCACCAGGTTTTTGAAGGAACTTCTGGAATTGACAACAAATATACAACTGTCCAGTTTACAGGGGAGGTATAGCACTGTTTTATTCCCTCTGTGTGTGTGTGTGTGTGTGTAGTTTGAATATAATCCTGTTTATATGGAAGACCATGATATTGGAGGAACGCAGATGGTCTAAATGTTTAATTTGTCAGTTCTTATTGGTTGCACTACAAACCCACCAAAGGATAAATCAATCTATAAATAAAATAAAATAAAGTCAAAATGACAACACGTAAAACCACAAAAAATGCACTTACAAGTCATTTCTGAATTTAATCGCTGCCATATTGTACATTAAGATAGTGAATTTAGCATTACATAACTTGCATGCCTAAAATGATCCTTGGTACTTGCAATTGCTTTTGGTTTACTTTTAAAGAAATCTCATTTTACGCATATATATATATATATAGTAGTTTTCTGAACTTAACTGAATTGCAGTTATGTGTTATCCTCTGCAGACCTTATATCCTAAAGAACTGATGTTGCATAAATATGATAATAATGTTGCAATATGGATGTTTATTGTGTACAAAGGTAAAAACTTACGTCTAACATGAAAGAGTACCCGAAATGGGGATCAGTTGTGCTTGTTTATAGAAGTTTGTAACAGAGTACAGGATCAATTTGCATTATTTTTCTTTTTTGCCTTATTGAAATCAGATGCATGGCATGGTTTCTGGATGATTGCTCGTTTTGCTTATTACTCTTTTTCATCTGATATCCTCAAGTTCTCCATGCTTTTGCACTTCAAGTGTCTTTCGTGCCTTATTAACAATATTTACCCCATATACAGGTTTTAAAAACACCCGTCTCATTGGATATGCTGGGCCGTATATTTAATGGCTCTGGGAAACCCATTGACAATGGTAGATCGGAAGAGCGGTCGTGTAGGGAAAGAGTGTAGGCAATGGT
>CAVNYN010238867.1:0-10990 GCA_963692815.1 Nyctanthes arbor-tristis | reverse complement strand
GGGGGGGTGTGGGTGTGGGGGTGGGGTTGGGGGGTTTGTTCCCTATCACAGGTGATGTCCCACTTTGGCGGTTGGAGCTTTATATTGCCAACAACAAGAGGATTAGTACCGTTCTTTAGTTAAGAATGACAGCTTCTGATTGACAATTGCGTCAAGAGAAATAATACCAAATGCCCCCAGATTGAACACAAGGAAAATTGTAAGGATTAAGGAAAAACAACAAATGAAAACCTAAACTGAAGCTCCTATGACTGGCTATTACTTCAACCACATAAAGGGGGATAAGGGGGAAAAAAGGCAAGAAACCATGACAGCTTCCCATGGCAGAAACCAGAACGAATAGGAAGCATGATTCATGCATCAATTCTGATAGAAAACAAGCTTTATCAGCCTTCAAAATGAAGCACAAGGAAATGCTTTAAGTATATTAAATTATCTGCTTGAAGCTCACCCTCTTTCTCAACCAGAGAGATAAACCTCCATGATCCTCCTCCTACCCCAAAATAATGTTTCTTTGCTGCCATGTAGACAATTCCATGAGGACTGCTCACACACTGACCTCAAGGTAAAGAGAGGAGCTTAGCAACAAAAAAATGAATGAAACAATATCTTCAGAAAATAAATAAATAATAAGAAGGCACCTTCTTTATCAGTTTGTAGAGACTAGGGAGGGCAGAAATTGAGTAAACTGTCTCTGCCATGAGAATGATATCATAACCAGCTATCTGTTCCAGAGAACCGATACTTCCAATGTCATTCTCATCACTAGATGCGAAAGGGAGAATGGAATGAACTTCACTCCAGTCACCTCCAAAGAAGCGAATATCGGGCTCAATGCTGCCTCCACTGACACCTGTGGCCGAGTACTCAGACTTCTGTTGGATATTAGCATTGACATTGGGAATAGTGAGATACTGCAAGACCTCGGCGTTAAAATCCTGAAAATGTATTGTACTGGCACCCTAAGGCAACAAAGAGAATACCAGTAAGTTATATTATTAGGGAAAATCATCAATTAAAAATAAAATAAAATAATGTCCATACAAGTTATTTACCTTTAGGCAAGCAAAGATCCCAGGAAGTCCATGACCACACCCAAGCTGGAAAACAACAAATGAGAATCTTATGGGTCAGCATGCGAGAGGGATGCGCAAACCACAAGAACTTCATGCTCATTCCATTCAAACAATTGTACAATCCCAGGATGGTTATACACATTTCAGAGACAATGAGAATAACAAACTACACACATATGTACAATTCAAAATTTTATTTTTTTATTTTTATTTTTTGTGAAAGCAAAAGTCTTTTTCATTTATAGAATCTGAATGTAGTACATCAGAAATGAAAAATGGAGGGAAGTGATGAAATTCTAAAGGATCTGACAAGGAAGCTGCCACCCTAACTAACGCGTGAGCAGCACTATTCAAAATTTAACTGTATAAGTGTAATTAAAATATAACACTCATAATTACAATTTGAAAAGCAAATAATATTTGTTCTAGCATACATTATTCAACACAATCAAGTTTCTATTTACATGTAATGGAATAGGTTTGTTCAAAACAATCAGACATTATGTACTAGTTGCAATTAGTGATCACAGGAGGACGACACACAACAAACTTCTACAACAGTGAAGCAAAAATGAGTAGATTACAAGAAATATTTGTTTCATATAAATAGGTTTAAATTTCTGTGGTTCCTCATGAATATTAGCAGAAAGATGTTCAAGGATACTCTAATGTAATCATTAAGCAATAGCTTAATTGTCTTGTAAGTGGATCTATCATCACATGTGTAAGCACATCCTTCTTTGGTTGTGCTATAATACATCATTAGAGAATTAGTAGGAATCATCCAAGAGATGAGAAAGAAAGAAAATTTAGTAAATTTAACATACCAAATTACATAAAACTGTTTTATGCCATGGCATCCCTGAAATTGGAACTTATAGAAGGCTTATTTCATATATAATATAACTTAACTCTGAGAAAATCCCTCAGTTTATGGATCTGAAACCCCTTTTTGGCATATTATAGGGCACAAATAGATTTCAAATACATGGAAAACTATCTACGTTTCATATATCATCTTGAAAATGATTCTGCGGATGTCCATCCAAAGCATGATTTGTATTAGAGACTAGAAGCAAAATGATAAGTCCCAATATTAGAGCAAGATATAGGTTAGTTTTGTGAGAAAGAGTAAGCTGACAGTTTGCAATAACATGTCTTCCCAGTTTCTTTCAATAAAATGTTCCATCCACTTGTTCATAGTTTGTGGCATTAAATCCAATTCAACTAGTGTACTGATATTTTCACAGAATCTGTAGGTAGTGAAAGCAACGGTAGCACATTCGTCATGATTGGAAATATAACAAATATAACTTCAAGGGCTAGTGTTCTTCATGGAAGAAATTGAACAGAACAGAAACACACAAAACTTATGAACAGCAAACTCATAAGTAAAGATATTTAATCACCTTAGCTATTAAGTCCTACCTCTAGAATTCGCTTTCCAGTGAATGACAACTTCCCTTCTTGTATTTCGGAGCTAAGGGTTTTTATTAAATCCAATGAACCCTCCCATAGTTTCAGTCCTCCTACCATCATCAAAAGAACAACAAAGTCAAGGACAGAACCACATGGGAGATAACATCTACATAAACATGTTTCTATACATAACCGAGGCACCCATATATCATCATGTGCATTTACTTTTTAAAAAGTGGCTGGTAAAATTGAAGACAAAATATTTTGCAAACCTTCATATTTTCCTGGGACTAAATCCGAATTGGACAACGCAAAGACCTCCTTCGTACTCACCCTTCCCTACAAGAAATGCAGTATTGAATTCCATAAATATAAATCAGTTTCCGCTATATTAATAAAACTCAGTGGTTTATAAATTCCATTGCCTGAAGACATTTTTATTCCATTTTCTCCAAATTACCTACTAAAAGTGATGGAAACCAAGAATACGAAAATTAAAAAAATAAATCTGTTGCCAACTCAGTAGCCGCAGCGTACTCCATAACCCCCAAATTTGGTGAAGATCGCCCAAGTTTATGCTTTGATGCATGTTTGGCTGAGTTACATTTTTAAGACAATGCTATTTTACATTGCCGTCAAAAGATAATATTATTATTGGCTAGAAATGTTTTGCCTATTTACTGATAAGTAAACATTTTAGCTTAGCCAGATGCTCTGATAACCAAAAGCCACATGAACTAATAACTATGGACTAATTTTGCCAGGTTTCGCCTTTTAAAACCTCTATACTTGAAAAGGAAAAAAGGCCAAAAAATAGTAAAAGGAGAAGAAAACTTTTAACTTAAAGATATTTATGATTATCACTACACCTTAAGCAGTGTAAGCCCGTTCACAGTCACAGGTTCCACGGTGGACTTGACGTTCGATGGAACCTAAACTTCACAGCCAAAAAAAAAACCATTAATTCTTTCCAGAAGCACTACAAAAAAGAATATACAAAAACACAATTGACAATCTTTGTTCACAAAGCATTACCTTTGAATCAACAACTTCAAGGCAAGGTGGTGGCGGTGAGAGGGGCTTTTCCTGGAAATCAGGAAACCCAAATCCTGAAAGGGGTTTTTCATCGAAGAGAGAAAAGGCTTGATTCGGTGAATTTGATTGGTTTGAAGCCATTGCTGCTCTGTTTTGAGCTTCAAAACACTCTGGTTTTCTTTGTGCCGTCAGAGGAAATAGAAATGCGCCGTGGCCCCTTGTGGATATTTTTGTCCTTTTACGTTTTCTCTCTTTTTTCCCCTTGCCTGAGACTAATTATTGCTATACTGTTTTCAAATCTACGTGGAAATTAATCGACATTTTTTTTTTTTTTGAAGAAGAAGAAGAAGACTGAAGACAGAATAATATACAACCATCTGTTATTTTTCGTAAGGAGAAAACTTTCTTATAGTCAACGCGATGAAAATAATAGTGTATATTCTTAATTCTCGTTCATATAGAAAGATGAAGACAATGCATATATTATTAGCCAATCTGACTACAAAGCCTTATCTATCTCTTATTAAAGAGCCTTATAACTTATGTAGCAGAAATCTAACAAAAAGGGCCCCCTTGGCCCTACCAAAATGGGGCCTGTTTTTGTTAAATTTCCGCCACGTACGCCATCTATCTCCTTAATAGGAGTCTTATCTATTTCCTTAGCAAAATTTTATTACTAGCACATTCAAGACATTTTGTTATCCCTTGAATGAATTTTGCTTTATGAGTATACCGTTGTCTTGACTTAGTACGACTACTAAGTAATGATATATATATATATATATATATATATATTCCTTGTGAATATGGAAGGTCATAGGTAAAGCAATAGAAGTCAAATAAAATATTACTCAAACATTTTGCTATCATAAGCGAAATGTTGTAGCTTAAGTTACTATTTTTAAAAATTTGGCATTTGCGTCTCATATCTTTGAGAAAATAAGCAGTCGAATGAGCTTCAAACAATAGTAATAACGTATCGCTCCGGTCTAGGACAAAGACAAGTTTAGCTTATTCGACAATTAAGTTACTTTGAGCTCCAATATGTACTCTAGTTTGAAATCCCAACTAGATTTTCTTGTTCACAAGAAGAATGATCTTCAGCTCAATGCTTATACTTTAGGTAAACAAAATGACACCAGGAGATTGTTGCCATCTAATCTAGTTATTATTATGAGGACACAATCTCCGGATCAGTGAATGCTGGTGTGGCGTCTGTATGACCAAGAAAGTCTCTGTGACTGAACCAAAGAATCCTATTTGGATTTGAAATTTTCTTCAAGTTTCTATTGCAATCCTATTGATATTCACAGCAGGAGCTGCTCGTATCTTTGATCTTTCACATTCCACCTTATGCATCACTCACTATAATATATTACTATCAAGGGAAGTGAGTTATAGTCTACTGGGATCTGGCAATGGCTGGTGAAGCTGCTGGTATATATATATATATATATAATTATAAATTCTACGAATTAATGTCACGATGAACATATCGAGTATAACTCATATTAAAAAATTATTGAAAATGGCAAAACAATTTTTCTCTGTTTAAACTGACAAATTATGGATGCAGCCATTTATAGTCATCTCCCACAGCCCCTCAACCCTTATTCGAAAGGGAACATTTCTTCCTCAACACACGCGCCAACAAAAACATAAACTATCGGCCTTACACAAAATTTAGGCAAAAACAATCCATTCAATTGATGAGTAAATGAATTCCTTATGGATTTATCTTCTCTCAGTACCTATAATGAGCAGGCTTGTACGGACCCTCAATTGGTACGCTTATAAGATCGGCCTGGTCCTTAGTGAGCTTAGTGAGCTTAGCACCAAGCTTTCCGAGGTGAAGAGCTGCCACCTTCTCATCAAGATGCTTGGGCAAGATGTAAACCTTCTTCTCGTACTTTCCCGAGTTCTTCTCCTTCCACAGCTCGAGTTGGGCGATGACTTGGTTAGTGAAAGAGCAAGACATGACGAAGCTGGGGTGTCCTGTGGCACAACCTAAGTTCATAAGACGACCCTCTGCTAAGACGATAACTCCAGTTTGTGTATCAGGGAATACAAACCGGTCTGTTTGAGGCTTGATGGTGACCCTCTTCACGCCCGGGTAAGACTCAAGACCATGCGTATCAATTTCATTGTCGAAGTGGCCAATGTTGCAAACAATGGCGTTGTTCTTCATCTTCCTCATGTGGTCCACCATGATAATGTCCTTGTTACCGGTTGTGGTTACAAAGATATCTGCTTCAGCAAGCACATCATCAAGCGTCAGAACTTGCAAGCCTTCCATAAGGGCCTGAAGGGCGCAGATTGGGTCGATCTCAGTCACGATCACTCGAGCACCAGCTTGTTTCATGGCAGCAGCACAGCCTTTGCCAACATCTCCATAGCCGCAAACAACGGCGACCTTTCCAGCAATCATCACATCAGTCGCCCTCATCAGTCCATCAGGGAGTGAGTGGCGGCATCCGTACAAGTTATCAAACTGGTCAGATAGAGAATAGAAATGTCAGCAATTAGATCAGTAGTATATATTCATTATTATGGCCAAACTGGTTTATATAACCCAATGAAACGTAAAAAGTACTTCACACAATTGCGTTGGCAATGCAGGCGAACAAAGCTTATGGAATCTCTTCTACAAATCGTCCCAGAACAAAATGGACGAGCGTTATGGTCTTTCCATTTCTCAGAAGTCAGAACAGCATTCACAAATGTAATATATATATATATATATATATCAGATGGAAAGAATCTGTGCATGTACATAGATTATTACCTTGCTCTTAGTGACAGAGTCATTGACATTAATAGCAGGGAAAAGCAGAGTTCCATTGGCTTGCATTTGGTACAATCTCTTCACACCAGTGGTAGTCTCCTCAGAGACACCAACCAGCCTCTGCTTCATCCTGGTATACTTGTTGGGGTCAGTCTTCAGGCTGTCTCGGATAATCGTCAAGACTATCTGTAATTCGGGATTATCTGTGGAGCTGGGGTCAGGCAGTTTTCCGGTCTTCTGGTGTTCCTCCTCAGCCTTAACACCCTCGTGAATGAGGAGCGTAGCATCACCACCATCATCGACAATCAAGTCTGGGCCGCCATCGGGACCCCAATCGAGGGACCTCTCAGTGCACCACCAGTACTCCTGAAGAGTCTCCCCCTTCCAAGCAAAAACTGCGGCACTGTCTCGAGCAATGGCTGCGGCAGCGTGATCCTGAGTGGAAAAGATGTTGCACGAACACCATCTGACCTCGGCACCTAGTGCTGTCAGTGTCTCGATCAAGACTGCAGTCTGGATGGTCATGTGGAGACTACCAGTAATCTTGGCTCCTTTGAAGGGCTGGGAGGGGCCAAACTCTGTACGACAGGACATTAGGCCGGGCATTTCAACCTCGGCCAGTTCGATTTCGAGGCGACCAAAGTCGGCCTGGGTCATGTCCTTGACCTTATACTCGCGGCCAGATGAGGTTTTATCCACCAGAAGCGACATTGGAATCAGACTTTCAGTTTATAATAATATAGATGAGATGAGATTGATGGGAGAAGGAAATAGGAAATGTGGACAAGAAGAAGTGGAGTGATGGAGGGACATATATATAGATTTTGAATGTTTAAGAATGGACGGTTGAGATTTGGAGGATTTAGTGGATCTGTGATTTGATGAGAAAGATTTGAGGTCTAACTAATGATGGAGATAAATTTGAGCAAAATTCAAAACACTCACCTTGTTCTCTCAGTTATTATAATAATAATAATAGTTGGAATTGGAAGTTACATTGTACTAGTTATTACTATTTTAAGATGAGACGAGAAAGAGAAATGAATATTTCAAAAATCAGCAAGTTTGACTGGAGTGGGTTTTAAGGATCTAGTAACTAGGAAATGAGTGATTGGATGGAGTTGCTTGCTTTATGCCCGCAAGACTCTTCAGGATTTGAATGCGTCTCCTCAATCAATGGGTTTACTTTATTTACACTTACTATATTTAGAGCAAATCTTCAACTGAATATATCACTAAATACTTTAACTGAGCCTCATCTCCTCAAATTGTTCTTCACCTTTTGCTGTTTTCAATCCTTCATCTGCAAATGATGTGTACATGGGACTTATATGGAGTATATAAATAATTATTTCGAAATTGCTAGATATCTATATCTATATATATAAAGGCACTTAAGTGGTTTTCACATTTTCCCCGCCTAAATTGGGTCATTCTTGCGGTACCTTTTCATCTTATTCTTTCTTTCTTTCTTTTTTTCATTCAAATTCCTTACTTAAGACTTTTGTTTCTTTTTTTTTTCACAATTCAAATTCCTTACTTAAGACCTTCTATTCTCCCATATTTTTTGGTTATTTATTTATTGTCTGATTTAGAACATTATGTGATAATCATCAAGAATTTGGATTTTAAAAATGGAAACAGCGAATTTTGGGGTAACACAAATCAAACATACAAGTAATATTTGCATAAATGGTAATAAACTAAATAATAATCCATTAAATAATCCACTTAATTTATGGAGGGAAAAAAAATCAATCACGTGTGATTTTTGAGATGGTTAGACTTACCTATCTCTTATTTTGCCATTTTCCCCCAAAGATTTTTCTAGTTAGCAGGAACTCATAGGAATAAATAATTTTCAAAAGATTATGAATGTGAATAAGATTTTTTTCAGGACAATTTTCAATCAACATTGCCTTAACGTCTACTACTTCCATCCCACAAAGATGGTTCAATTTTCCTTTTTTTATTCGTCCCCTGTCAATACTTATAGAAAACACGACAAAATTTATAGAAATACTTCCATGTATCGCATGGGTGCATCATTTATTATTAGTGAGATGATGATGACGACGACGACGATGATGATGATAATAATAATAGACTTGAAGTTACTAATAAAAGCCATAGTCAAACGAAGCATAATACTTTGACAATTTTTGCAAATATATATTAGCCATGATATTGGTTAATGATTTTAAGTTAATTTTCTAGAGATGATTTAGAACCTTAATTTTAGTAAATTAATTTTACTTACTATCATTTAAACCTGTTTAGATTATCAGGATAAATTATCAAATTAATTTTTACTGTTCTTTTTTATTGTTTAGAGATTTTGTAATATCTTGAGCGTTACCATTACATATTGGGCACTGTCCATTTTTTGTATCACCAGTAGCCATTTATTTTTGAATAACTGTTTCAATAGCTTACTTGAATATTTTAAGTTGCCATTAGCAATCTTACCAAATCTTTATCAGTTAGATGCTACATTACTGTCTTCAAAACTCATTTTCAGTTTTATTTTTTATAGTTCTTGAATGTCTCTTGATGTATTAGTTACTCGGGCATGTATGTTGAATATATGTTGTTAGAGCTTTTCTTTAATCAAGTGATCTTTTTTTTTTTTCTTTTGTTTTTTTGGGCCTACAAACCTTCCTTCTTTCTACGAATCTCATCAGGATAAATCTGTACTGATATTAGGAATGCAACATTTACATCTCTATTCTCAGATATGCTTTCGATGGCAACAAACAAAGTTCTAAAAAGTATAAAGCGTGGAAAAGCATCAAGCCCGAGTACTGGGTCTAAGCGTAAGACGTGGCGAAGCATGAGACCTAAGTTTCGAGTATAAGCGCCGCCTAAGCAAGGCCTAGGCGAGCTGTTCAGAGCACAGACAACAATTGACTCCTATTTCTTTTATTCTATATGAGTGTATTATTTATTCAACATCTGCTACATTACATGATAAAAGATATAAAATCTTTGACGAGTTCAAATGGAGTTATTAACATTTATATTTTGGCTACTGCAGGTTTAAGGATAGTTGAAGCAGAACTAGCTTCTGGAGATCATTTATTTTGGCATGAAGATTCATTGTGAATATTATTGTCACCAGCAAAGGGATATACACAACAGTGTACTAAACAACAATGAAGCAGTGTATCCTTTGAATTGTACATATCGAAGTCGAAGTCTTTTCAGTTCGTTAATTGTTGGTTCTTCTATGCCACAGTGAAGATCATTTCCCGATTCCCAATCCAAGACTTGAAAAGAAATGTAAATATATGCTTCCTTCGGCATGACTTTTGTAAACTCGGTACCTACTTCCTTGTTATCAGGGGCGGAGCCAGAACTTTTCTCCAGTGCGGTCCAAAATTTTTGTTCATTCAAGTCGACCTTCAAGTATGGATATAGTAGTTGAGAAATAAAAAGAAAATCATTTTGTCTCTCTTATCGGTAACACAATAATACAAAGCTTGTTGTTCATATGATAAGACAATAGTTGAAAAAGCATATTATATGAATGAGAGAGATCCAGAAAAGATTTAGAAATCCTTATGGTGAGAAACGCCAATGAAAACCAAAATTCTAGTCCTTAATTAAACCCTATCTGTAGCAATGGAGGAAGGTTTCTAAGTGCATTTGACAATGAGGGTGAGGAGTGGGTGGGGGCGTATGGAATAGGGAGCAAAGAGCTTATAGTTGCTGGCTGAGGAAGATGGAAGGGTGAAGTGAATAATTTGCAGGAATGGAAAAGAGAGACTCAAAATGGAAAGCAAAATGCATCAGCATGGATAGAGAGAGGCGGTAATGAGAAGGCAGACTTATTCCACATTGGAATATAATCATTAAAAAGGTGAAATTATGTTCTACTAAAGAGGCCTAGGTACACGTTTTTTGGGCTTGGAGTAATCTGCGTATTAATTAATTATTTGGGCTAAATCAAACGAACAAACATATTGACCCAAGTGTAAGACATCTTTTTACACCGACAATAATAAGTAGCATTTGGGTTTTGATTCAGTGTGGTCGGCCTTAAAATTTAATGGGTCGTTGTGTGGTTCAGTGTGGTCTATGGACTGCACTGGTTTTACTTGGGCTCCGCCCGTGTTATGGATTATTATATATGGCTCTTGAAACTTGTTTTAAAAAAAAATTAAATTAAAAAAATAAACTAGCTTCTGGAGAAGCGATAGCAGATGATCTTTGAGAGAGTGTCAGAGTGAGTGAATACACACTCAATTTCAGGGACACGAAATTATCAATCAACTCTGCCTATTCCCTCTCTCTCCCCAAATTATTTTTACTACATATTTTACCGATCTCAAAGAGATAGTTTTACCAGAAACGTGAAATAGTTTTACCAGAAATGTGAGGTCCCAAAAGCTGCCTGCTATAAAAATATGTTAAGGTTGATAATGTCAAATGAATCCATTTTAGTATTAGCTTTTATCGGCTATAAATTTGCTTCCACTGTTGCTAAAAATCTATTACAATTCTATTTTAGTAATACACTCTTGATTTTAGAATTTATCTCTAAGTAATGTTATCAAATTCGGATGCTCTCAGTGATTTACATTGGATGCATTGTTCATATAGAAGAATTACAGATTATGTAAACCTTCTGCTTTGGTATGTCTTTATATAAGGATAATGACAAGTATTTTTA
>CAVNYN010238836.1:0-13714 GCA_963692815.1 Nyctanthes arbor-tristis | reverse complement strand
CAAGCCCAAAATCAGATATCTAGGAAAACCATAGTTACAACTTTCATTTTTCCAAAAAAGAAAAAAAGAAATTAAAAAAGATTTTGTTTTGTTTTATAACTTCGATTCACCTGCGGTTCGTAATCCGGAGCTAGAAGAATGTTGGAGGCTTTAATATCGCGATGTATTATTCGATGCTTGCAACATTTGTGAAGATAATGAAGCCCCCGAGCAACGCCAAGGGTGATTCTGTATCTAATAGGCCAATCGAGTGATGTTGATATTTGGCCTGGCATGGAGAAGTTAATTGTAAGATTTCGTGATCTAGACATTCTTTATTCGATCTTATAAGTTCCCTTTAATGAACGCACCATGTAACGCAGACTCTAGAGTGCCATTAGGATAGAATTTGAAAATGAGATAAAGCCCATTTTCAATGCAACAACCAACCAATTGTGCAGTATTAGGATGATTGATGTGTCCAATTATGCCCAATTCCATGAGAAATTCTTTTTCCTTGTTTGCATTTAAGTTATCTTTGGCCAAACTCTTGACCGCAATGGTGCATCCATTAGCAAGTTCCCCTTTATATACCTCTGAGTAACCTCCTTGTCCTACCAAATTTTCTGCACCAAAGCCAATATTTGTGCTGAATTATAACAGGATAGAGACAAGGGAGAAAATGCTGAATCTACCAAGTGCAGTTATTGTAACAGGACAGAGACAAGGAAGAAAATGCTGAATCTACCAAGTGCAGTTACCTGAATGGAAGTTGTTTGTGGCACTGGCAATCTCTTAGATCGGAAGAGCGTCGTCAAAAGAGATTGCTGCTTTTCCTTGTTGAAAAGGTTGCTTCCATTTTGATTGGATGATCGAAATAAGTACGAGATTTGCTTTACTATCCACATTGGATACTTAAGTTGTTGTTTCCTTTTGAGTTCAGAAGAACCCGGCGAAGAAAAATTGTTTGTGTTGCATGATTCGGCTAAACTCGAACAGTCTTCATCTGTGCTCTGAAATTCTCCCTCACAGAGTGAGAGACCCAAAACTGTTGTTGGAGATGGATTTCCAAACTTCCCTTTTGAGTAAACTTCATTTTCCGTCGAGGAAAAAGAGTCATCTGTAGAATTGTTCTTTTCTGCACTCCACGTGTTCAATTGCTGATCAAATTCTGGTACACAAGAAAAGTGATAATATCAATAAAAATCTTTTCTGAAATATATAGAATTTGTGCGTTATACACAGTAGTAGACAATACTGAACAGTACAATATTGTCGACTAAAACAACATTTCCTACCAAATGTGAGATGTTACTAATTTTCTTTTACCTTGAGTGCGTTGCGATTTGGAATGGAAGTCTTGTTTCTGGCATCTAGTTTTGTCGAGCATGATGAACGAGCAGCCTTCGGGAATGTTCTGGCAGCAGTACTTTGAGACGGTGCGGGGAGGTCTAATTGCAAAGAGAGAGAATGAAATTCTTGAAATTTTCTTCTTGAAAAGTTTTGTGAATATTGATGATGTCTCTGACCTGTTTGATTGGTTCCTTTTCCCACCAATGACAAGAAAATCTGCTGACATGTTTTTTGTTTCTTCAATCAGACCTCTACCAACATTACAACTTATTCCAACTCTAGCCTCCAAATTTACCTGAAAATGTTGTGATCTAATTCAAATAAGCGCACCGAAACTTAAATAATGAATCTGAGTTTGTAAAAATTGCTTGCCTCTTTAGATGGACAGGTCGTTACTACTAGCTCGCCCATGGTGGATATGACATAGGATTTCGCCTGCCGAATTTGTTTCTGATATCTTCTGGTGGATTTCTTTACCTCATTTCTCCGATCTGATGAACTCTTTTTCACCCTAGGCACTGTTTCATCCCACAAACATGAAAAAGAGAAAATGCATTCAAATTCAAGAAACTATTTCATTTCATTGGATCATCACTTACATTGTCAGACTTTTGTGAAATAAGTTCAAA
This sequence comes from Nyctanthes arbor-tristis, assembly GCA_963692815.1. Lineage (NCBI taxonomy): Eukaryota > Viridiplantae > Streptophyta > Magnoliopsida > Lamiales > Oleaceae > Nyctanthes > Nyctanthes arbor-tristis. Next base: position 11,753 of record CAVNYN010238836.1, on the reverse strand, counting down.
TTCGACTAACCGATAACATGCAAGGCGATAATTGTGTCTCCTGGATGAGCTAGAACGTCAATAGCCCAAGAGAGAAGGGCTTTACTTTGATCAGAATCCAAAGTTATCCCGATAAGAATTTTAGAAGGTGATGAAGGAACCATGTTTGTACACACTAAATTTCCCTTGCCTTAGGAAAAACAGATATGTTGGTTTATCCGCACAGGTACCCTACAATATATATATGTCTATGTTAAGACAAAGTGACCTTAAACTTTATAAATATCTTGTTCAAGAAGCATAAAATAGCTTTTTAACTGTATCAAGTGAACTAGTTATTAATTAGTGTGCAGTGTGCTTTTGGGGTACAATTAAGTGTTTCTTGGTTGGGTGCTTTGGGAGATAAGCAAAGGTGGTGTCATACATTTGATTTGTCTTGTTACATAAGCTAGGACCAGAGTCCTCTCATTCTGATTGCTGCATAAAAAGTATTTCTTGGATGAGTTTGGTAGGGAGGCATTATTTGCCACTCAGAAGTGTACCTTACTTTATCTTAAACAAAACTTTTAGGGGAACCATTCATCTATAGCTTCTCTATTTGTGCGAACCAACTCGGGGACTAGCCCGTATCTGCACATGACCGGATTGCATGTACACGAGGGCCCAAGTGCACTTCTTATTAAAGATCCTTGTAAGATTAAAACATAATTTATCTAGAAACTGGAGAAATCATTGGACTAATTATGTTTACAAGATTGGAAGTTTGTCCTAAACCAAACGGCATTCAATTGCATTTACCACCAGCAATCACTAATAGGTTGAGTTACATGGTTTTGATTATACTTACTGCAATAATATGGCAATGGCAGTTCAAAACAGCAGTTCCCACGCTAAATAATTTATTTAGTAATCACTGTGAAATCATTTTGTCATTTTATTTTTCATGAGATTGCCACAGAAAGTTGATTGGGATGAAAATTTCATTGAAATTAACAATTAGAGTATCACCATTTGATGCATTCTTTAAGGCCGTATCAGAAATCTGCTGCTTTATTTAGTCGTTCTTGTATGCATGATATGGTGTTTCAATATTAATAATAATGCTATGAAAAGGGAGATATGAAAATAACACAAAATAATTCATAATTCAGAAGTTCATTTGTTTCTTTAGCGAAAGAAAAAAGAATGAAACAATACAAGAAAAATTACATCAAGATTCAAGATGCAAATTCTCCAAGGTGGAAGAATCAATGTATAAATAGATAACTTTCACATGTTTTTGCCAGTTCTTCTGTCTCCATAACGTCTGTAAGGATCGTTCATCTTCTGTGTTTCCAATGCGCCAAAGACGCCATAGACACTGTTTTCATCATCATTAATACTGTCATCCTCATCACTAGCCTGATCAAGAGCCATCAGATCTTCTCCATACCTTACACTATTGATTCTCATTGGCTTCGTCTTTGACTCGTACCCTTTCAGTAATCCAACAACTTCCTTCATCGTTGGCCGCTTATCAGACTCACTCTGGACACACAATGCAGCAATATTGATTATTTGAATCAATTGATTTTCATCAAAATTTCCACGTAGCTTCGGATCCACCAGATGTTTGAACCTTCCTTTGGTTATCAATGGCTCTGCCCACTCTGTGATGGTTCGCTTAATACCACCTGGGAGTTTCTCAATTGGCTTTCTACCGGTGACAATTTCTAGCAGAAGAATTCCAAAACTATATACATCACAACTCTCTGAAACTTTTCCCCACATTGCATATTCTGGTGCTAGGTAGCCCAATGTGCCTTTTACGCGCGTTGTCATGTGGCTAACACCTTCTGGAATCAGCTTGGCAAACCCAAAATCAGCCACTAATGGCTCAAAATTCGAGTCCAGAAGGACATTACTAGCTTTGATGTCTCTGTGAATAATATGGGGTGTCACCTCGTGGTGTAAGTACCTAGGGAAAATTCGAACAAAAACTCTAATCAGCCTATCAAAATTCAACCATTCTAGTAACTTTTTATGACAGTTTCAACAGCTCTAATTCTGTTCCTTCAAAGTTACCGTAGTTTTCTACAGTAACTCTAATCACAGCACATATATGACCCCGAATGATGAACCTATACTTAATATAAGGTTGAAAATACAAAAATATGTGTGTTTGAATCTTACAGTAAGCCTTCAGCAGAGCCGAGCACAATCTTCATGCGTTTCTTCCAATCGAGTTGAGATTCTCCAGCGAATTGGCCGTGTAGATGAGAAAGCAAACTTAAATTCGGCATGTAATCATAAACAATGAGGCGTTGATCATTTCCGGCACAAAAACCTCTCAGGCCTAGTAGATTCTTGTGACGTACCCTTCCAAGAACTTCAACTTCCACTGCGAATTCCATTTCAGCCTTAGAATTCATAGACTTCAATTTCTTCACTGCTATCTGCATATCCAAATGAAGGTGCATGAACTTCAATTTTCCTTTTTTAAATGTTTAATTTTAAGACTTTAGACGAGGTCATAAAACGATACCTGAAGACCATCAGATGTTTTACCCCAGTAGACACTCCCAAATCCACCTTCCCCGAGCTTGTAATCTTCGCTGAAGCCATTGGTAGCGGCATGCAATTCCTTATACGTGAAAATTCTCCAGGGAATGCTATTACCTCCACCTACTGTGAACCTGCAATGGATAAATGATAAAAATCCGCTTTCAGGGAAGCCAAGGAAAATCTAACGCGGGAAAAGATTAAAGAAGAAAAAATGATACTAGTTCATACCCTGCTTCTTCAACCTTTTCAGAATCACAGCAACTGAGGGATGATCCCATAGTTTGAGGACAAGAAATATGAAGCTTGAGTCAGACGAATTTGCCAATGGAGAAATTTGGGCTCTCCTTTTAAGCATGAGTTAAGGACAAGGTAACCTTGTCAGTTTTCAAACGTTACACTGCCGACCTCAGCCGGCAGATTGACAGTTATTAACTTATTATTATTAGTAAATGGTAACAAAGTAATTAGACTCAAGTCTTTTAGCATTATTAGTTAATAAATATATAAAATTTGTCCAGTGTTGGCCAAATGGAGCAGTGTGAAGAAGCATGATATATTATATGAATATTTGCTTTGTTATTATATTGAAATTCAATTGCTTATGTACTTCTAACATTCGCTACTCCAACAATGGTGCTTAATTTGCTAACTGGCTGTTCTAATATGAGGCGCCCCGAATTTTCTTCAAACAAACAATACATATTTGTTTTGACATAATGATTTACGTGGATATAATTTGTCTGACCAAATCTATATATTATTAATGGGAAATTAGTCTGCATAACAAATGTACCTCATTTTTCCCTCCAAAACTGAGTTTTGAAGGATATTATAGAGATTTTATGTGCTCTCGGTCATCCATGCGGTTTATCCCTTTTTTTATTTTTTATTTTTGATTTTTTTAAAACTTGAAAAAGATCTTGGAGATTTATCTACTGAAGTCGTGTTAATATTGGAGTTTAATTCACGCGATTTCCTCAACTTTCCTTATCTGATAACATTTTTGGTTAGGGGATTATTATTTTTAAATTTTTTTTATCCATTTAGTTGTATTAGCCAGCTATTATTTTGTCCTTTCTCACGCAATTTGTTTGCATTTTATCATCATTCAAATTTTTTCCTTTTTATCTCTTTTTGTGCTTATATTTTTCATAACCATAGACCACAATTCATACTTTCCCTTTCTGGGTTGTATCTTCCCTTCCTTATCTCCCTTCTCCAAATTTCATTCCTTTTAGAATATACAATCTCTAATTGCTGAGTTATCCAAAATTAATTCTAAATTTTCAAGACCTTTAATACTTAGCGTACTAAATGAAAACGATGGCTTCCACAGCCGAATTGATCACAAATAGTCATCTGTCTCTATGTATATGTGTGTACGCATTTGCAAGTTTGTTTGTAAGTGTGCCAAGAGGAGTTTGTTGTCAAACCCTCAATTTAAAAGCATGGGCTAAAGTTATGTTACTAAATTAATATGCCGGAAGCGTTACAAATTTCTTGTTACAACTCTTGTCAAAATCGAGGGGCACGACTTGTCAATCAATTCTCTTTTATTCATTAGACGGGGTAGTGTTGTTTATCATTTTTAATTAATTTAAAGTTGTAGTATTTGTATAAGATCGGAAGAGCACACGATAAATAAAAGTTACTTTATATATATTATAATCGAACACAGACGCTCTTCCGATCTGGAAACCCTTACATGTGAAAATAAGATTCCCAATCTCGTATCAAAAACCTCCTTATAAGTCAAGTTTTATTTAGTTATATTGGTTTCCATACATATACTTACCTTACTCCCATCACTAACTAATGCTTAATTAAACAAGAAACATTGGCCTATCCCTCATAATCTTATCATGGTGCAAAAGATTGAGGGAAAAGACACAAAATATATCAAACTCATATGAGGTTCCCAAATACATTACAAACATGGGGTCATCCTCATAATAAGCCCAAAGGTCTATTTCTATCACATGCATAACTTAGCTCGCGTCGTGCGACAACCTCCATTCTTCGGCCTTTCTATCAACGATCCTTCGGTGGATCATCTATAAAAGAGTAATCACATACAAAGTGAGTATAAAATACCCCGTGAGTAATAAATTATTTCGGTTTACCAAAGGTTTATAGAAATCATTTCATGCTACAATCTTAAGAACATTAAGATGCACAAACCTTTTTGAATACATTATAGGGCCCTAAATACTAGAAGTTCCTACTACCCATAGCGCCTTGTTTCCTTTCAAATACTAATATGGTAATGACAACACTGTATATTCATAACAATTTCCGGTTAGCTTTTACAGGATTTCCAAACTTTCATTAATCCATAACAATTAACATGGATCAAATCAAAGCAAACAATACAAAATGGGTAGAGTGACTCTAGCACTTCTTATGCAAGAAATTATTGTAACAATAACCAAAACACATACATTGTCTTGAAACTTATGCATGCAAATAAACCAAAGTAATGAATTACTCACTTTGTTTTCTTATACCTTTGAAGTTGAGACTTGTTAATCAGTGGCAAAACACCTTCAATTCCTTAGTATATCTAAGCAAAGTAGCCTTTAAAATGTGGGTTCTATATGTATATGAACTATGCTTTGTTTGAGGAGATAAAAGAGAGCTTTTGAAGGTCTTTTGTGAGTTTTCAAAACCATGCACAATTTATGGACGAATTTTCCGTCTTGTTTTCTAAAGGTTTTTTGAGTTCCACCAATACAAAAACTCCCACTTGTCCTATAGTAACGAGTGAAATTGGAAGGATAAGAATTCTTCTTAGTAAATCAAGATGCCAAGTGTGGGTTATGGATTCAATTCATGTGGGAAGAGCTTATTGGATACAAGTGTATGAGATTTTTCCCTTTAATTATTAGTAAATCTCTTTACCAATTGAGACATCAAAATTTCTGACTATACTAGTGAGACATCATATCTTTACCTTAATCATCGTTTTAGTCTCAACATTTACTATCCGATTAAGCTTAATTGTTATTTTAACAAATTTTCTATAACCGATGGGGTAATTGACATACATTCGAGTAATCATCAATCAAACAAAAATGTCTTCAAATTCTTATAAAATGTCTCGACTAGTCATCCAATTATAAGATTTATTTATCGATTACTTATAGTTGAATATCAAAACCAACTATTATTCCAAAGACGTCACTATTAAAAATAGAGGAATTACACGGGATGTTACAATCTACCCCCCTTAAAAGAATTTCGTCCTCGAAATTTAAAATTACCTATAAATAACTCGGGATACTGTTTTCTCATCTCATCTTCTCGTTCTCACGTTTCGTCTTCCAAGATTTCACTTTTCTATAGTACGCGAATGAGGGGTACTTCTTTATTACGCAATCTTTTTGTCTCCTGCATCAAGATTTTCACAGGTCATTCTTCCAAGGTTAAGTCATGTTGTATGTCAGAAGGTGTTTATAGCAGTACATGAGAAGGATCCAGCATATATTTTCTTAATATTGAGATATAGAACACCGGATGAATCCGACTCATTCTTTCGGGCAATTTCAATTCATAGGCCACTTCTCCAATTCTTCTTGTTATTTCAAATGGCCTAATGTACCAATAAGTCAGTTTGCCTCTTTTCCCGAAGCGGAAGAGTTGCTTTATTGGAGATATTTTGACAAATACTTGATCTTTAATCTTAAATTCCAATGGCCGTCGTCTTTGATCCGCGTAACTTTTTTGACAGTCTTGTGCGGCTTTTAACTTTTCCTTTATCGTATCCACCACTTTGATCATTCCTTCTACCATTTCTGAATTGATTATTTTCCTTTCTCCTACTTCATTCCAATACAATGGCGATCTGTATGTCTTCCATATAATACTTCATACGGTGCCATTTGAATTGAGGAATGGTAACTATTGTTGTATGAAAACTCTGCTAATGGTAAATAATGATCCCATTTTTGTGGAAATTCCAAAGCACACGTTCGAAGCATGTCTTCAAGAGACTGGATGGTTCGCTCGGATTGAACATCAGTTTGGAGATGGAAAGCCATACTAAAATTTAATCGTGTCCCCAAGGTTTGCTGAACTTCTTTCCAAAATCGCGATAGAAATCGCGGGTCTCAATCTGAAGTAATGGAAATTGGAATACCATGTAATCTTACAATTTCCCAGATATATAATTCGGCCAGTTGTTCCATTTTGAATGTCATTTTAATGGGTATGAAGTGTGCCGATTTTGTTAGACGATCAACGATTACCCATATAGCATCATATCCTTTGATGACTCTTGGTAATCCACTAACAAAGTCCACTATTATTTTCTCCCATTTCCACTCGGGAATATCTAATGGTTGTAATGTCCCTGCTGGTTGTTGATGTTCTGCTTTGACCTGCTGACATGTGAGGCATTTAGCGACAAACTCTGCAATATGTCACTTCATGTTGGGCCACCAATATAATTTCTTTATATCAAGGCACATTTTCGTGGAACCCGGATGTAGAGTGTATGGCGTGCTATGCGCCTCTTCCAAAACACATTCCCGTATTTTTTCTATTTCTGGTACATACACTCTATCTTTGTATCCCAATAGCCCTTGGCTTGATACATTATAGGGGGATTCTTTTCCATTCTTCAAATTGTCCCGTATCTTCTTAGCAAAGGAGTCAGTCTCTTGCCCTTCTTTAATCTGCTCCATTAATGTTGGTTTTACAATCATAGCTCTTAGCTTTGCACCCCATTTGGCAAGATTTCTAACTCGAATTTTTCAATTTCCCGCTGCAACTCCTTTAGTTTCTTTTCATCTGTGATGGCTTTCCGACTTAAAACATCGACTACCACATTTACCTTCCCGGGGTGGTAATTGATTGTACAATCATAGTCTTTTACCAATTCAAGCCATCATTGTTGCCGCATGTTCAGTTCTTTCTAGGTAAAGAAATACTTCAAGCTTTTATGATCCGTATAAATTTCACACTTTGCTCCATAGAGATAATGTCACCAAATCTTCAAGGCAAACACTATAGCGGCTAATTCTAAGTTGTGAGTGGGGTAGTTCTTTTCATACGGTTTTAATTGTCTAGATGTATAAGCCACAACTTTGTCATTTTGCATTAACACGCATCCGAGTCCGTACTTGGATGCATCGCTGTAAATACTAAACTTACCACTTTCCTCAGGAATGGTAAGAATATGAGCCATGGTTAGCCGCTTTTTTAACTCTTCGAAGCTCCTTTCACAGTCCTCATTCCACCTGAACTGTACATTTTTCTTGGTTAACCGTGTAAGAGAAATTGCAATTTTTGAAAAATCTTTGACAAATCTCCTGTAGTACCCAGCCAATCCTAAGAAACTTTGTATTTCAGTAGGAGTTCTAGGTTGAGGCCAGTTTATTACAGCTTCCACTTTACTTGGGTCAACTAAAATCCCTTTCTGATTCACAACATGACCAAGGAAATTCACTTTCTCGGTCCAAAATTCACATTTTGAGAATTTTGAGTACAATTGTTTTTCTCTCAAAGTTTGTAAAACCAAATGTTAGTGCTTGATGTGGCCTTCTCGAGACTTTGAATAGATCAAGATATCATCAATAAACACGATCACAAATTCATCCAAACACTCCTTGAATACTCGATTCATAAGATCCATAAAAGCCGCATGAGCATTTGTTAAGCCAAAAGACATGACCAAAAATTCAAAATGTCCATATCTTGTGCTAAAGGCGGATTTGTGAATATCCTCTTCCTTTATTTTCAATTGATAGTACCCTGATCGTAAATCAATTTTTGAAAAGATAACTGACCCTTTAAGTTGATCCAATAAATCATCGATACGTGGGAGAGGGTACTTGTTCTTTATTGTAACCTCATTTAATCCTCGATAATCGATACACATCCTCATAGATCCATCTTTTTTCTTTACGAATAGAATGGGTGCACCCCAAGGAGATGTGCTTGGTCGAATGAAGCCTTTACTGAGCAGTTCGTCTAATTGAGTGTGTAGCTCCTTTAATTCAGTTGGTGACATACAATACGGAGCTTTGGAAATTGGTTCCGTACCAGGATATATCTCAATACCGAATTCGACCTCACGGTCAGGGGGTAATCCAGGTAATTCATCAGGAAATACGTCCAAATATTCTTGAACTATAGGCAAAGATGAAGGTGAGACGGAATTTTCAGCCTTAATTTGATGTAAGCTAACCCAAAATCCCAAATGACCTTGTTTCAGGAGTCTATGTGCTTTGAAGGCTGAGATTATTGTTCGGGTGCTTTTCAGAGGCTTGGAAAACAATATGGGGTTCTTTTCTGACAATTTCAATGTTCGGGCTCGGCAATCAATAGTCACACCATTTTTGGATAACCAATATATCCCCAAGATTATATCGAAATCTATAAGGTTGAAGAGAATTAAATCTGCAGAGCATATATCCTCTTATATTAGAATTTTTGCATTAGGTATCCAATCCTTTTGCTGTATAAGTCACTCCGGAGGGAAATTTAACATTCATTTCTAATGACATTGGAAATATTGCAAAATGTTGAGCAATATTGTAAGAAATGAATGAATGTGTAGCACCGGAGTCAAATAGAGCATATACAGGTCTACCATAAATATGAATCGTACTTGTGATGACGTCATTACTAGTAGTGGCATCAGGCTGGACTATGGCAAAAACCCTTCCTGTAGGGTTGTTGGGCTTTGGATTTGTTGGGCAATCTCTAACCATATGCCCTTCTTTGCCGCATTCATAGCAGAGACCTAATTCTTTTCAACAAGGACCCGGATGTATATTGCTGCAAGTTGGGTACTATGGTACAATATTCCTCATTGACTCTCCTTGGGTATTTAGTTTCTTATTGTTGGTTTGGCCCTTTGCATTTCCATAGGGTCTTTTATTTCCCTTATTTTCATTTTTCCCTGAAGAACTCCATTTTTTATTACTACTTGAGCCTTGGGAATAATGGGCCCAATTCTCCCTCGCCAGGAAAATTTTTGACTCTGCCTGTTCCGCAAGTAATGCTCGATCCATAATAGCAGCAAAACTCAATCCTTGAATTCCCGACATTATTACATCTCTAGCTAACTCGGGCTTCAACTCCTCAACAAATCGGTTTACCTTTAATTACATTGTGCCCAACATATGGGTGGCAAATTGAGATAATTCTTCAAATTTCTGAGCATATTCCGACACCGTCATTTGATTTTGCTTAAGATGGATGAACTCATTTAATTTTTGATTTATGGCAGTAGTAGAGAAGTATTTAGTACGGAATTTCTCACGGAACTCCTCCCAAGTCATTGCTTCGCTTTCTCCCATACTCACTAAAGTATCCCACCAGTATCCTGCACTACCTCTCAACATAAAGGTAGCGCAATTTACTTTTTCAAGATTGGGAACATGAGTATAGGTGAACATCCTTTCAACCGTCCGTATCCAATTTTCTGCTTCTATTGGATCCTTTGCTTCTTCAAAAATAGGGGGTTTGAGGCGACGGAATCGTTCTGTTGCACTACTTTTATCATCCTTGTTTTGGGATGACTCCCCATTAGAATTTTGTTGGAGTAATTGATCAATTTGACGGGTTTGTTGGCTCACAAGCTGAGTCAAACGTTTTACAGTCTGATTGGTGCTTTCTTCCTGAGACATGTTTCTATGTCTGATCATGAATTTAGAAGGCTGAGTTAAAATCTACTACTGTAGATTATTTAACAATTTACCCCTTAATCAGCCATGTCGGTCATTAAAATCCATATAATACCAATAAATTTCGTGTGCTCTTCCGATCAAAATGAGACATTTAATCAACTAATAACGACATGTATAAAATCATGCTTAAGTATGTATACGCTTTATTATAAAATTAACAATTTAAACTTATATATATAACTTACCAATTCAATTCATAAATCAATTTTGAGATATTAAAACTTAATTGTCATTTAAAATAGCTATTCACGACTCTTTCAATTTAAATAAGAAACAACTATATTTAAGGTCTAACAAACTCACAACATTAGATATATATAAGTTTATATTAGTTATCAATTTTTTTTCCTAAAAATTATGCTTCAATAAATTGATCAAAATTGAAAATTTTTTATTATTCATATAAAAATATATCAAAATGTATTTTACACATTGGTGGGTCCAGTTATATGCTCAATGACTTAAAATGTCAAAAAGTTATTATATCAAATCTAAAGAAAAATTATTAGAAACTACATTTTACTTAAGGTAATATATACTTAAAAGAAATCTTTCTACTAAAAAGGGTCAATTTGGTGTAAAAAGTCGATTTCAAGGTTCAAAAGTCGTAAAATAATTGTTTTGGACTGATCTGCATGAAAATAGAAAGTTCAGGTACCTCACTGTAAAATTTTGGAAAAGGCTGTTTTTCTAATACTATGCGGGCGCATAGAATAACTCCTTGCGGCCGTATAGAAGAAACCGGATTCCTTGAAATTTTTTCTGTTGCCCGCGGGTAGGCCGCGGAATGCATTCCGCGGGCAGCCACAGGCAATTTCATATATTTTTTTTTTGTTCCCTTGTCATTTTCATGTAATTATTTTGATTTCAAAGCATAATCTAGCATGGATAGAGGTCGTATAGTATCTTTTCATCCAATTTTCTTTTTCATTGAAGTTTTTCAAGGTTGGTTTTTCTTGAGGATTTACTCCTATATGTTAAGTCCATAATTCACTTTCAAATTAGTGTTTCAAAGTAAGGTAAATCCATATAATCAAATACCAAAAACTTCAATTCCATCTACATTGTAATTAATAATCTTACTTTAAGGAACTATACAAATATACCTATGCCATTTATAACTTGGTAATTGGTCACTTACTTGCAAGCCAACCGGAGGACGCTCTTCCGATCACGAGCAAGATATGCATGTAATCGCCCCTTGGAACGATGCTCTGATACCACTCTTGTCAAACCCCTCAGTTTAAAAGCATGGGTTAAAGTTATGTCATTAAATTAATATACTGGAAGCGTTACAAATTTCTTGTTACAACTTTTATCAAAATTGAGGGGCACGACTTGTCAATCAATTCTCTTTTATTCATTAGATGAGGTAGTGTTGTTTGTCATTTTTAATTAGTTTAAAGTTGTAGTATTTTTATAAAAGAATATGACACATGATAAATAAAAGTCACTTTACATATATTATAACCGAACACAAGCTTGGGAAACCCTTACATGTCAAAATAAGATTCCCAATCTCGTATCAAAAAC
>CAVNYN010238823.1:0-20361 GCA_963692815.1 Nyctanthes arbor-tristis | reverse complement strand
GTATGGGTGAAATTGTAGGAGAAAGCATATTAGAATATTCTTGTGGTATATTACTCCATTCTATTGGCCTAACTGCTATAATAATTTGTATTCATTGACTTGATAAAGAGTAGCATCCTTTATTCATTTTGCACCACCTCTTCTTTTATTTCTTAAAACTATTACAGGTTCTTTCCTTAGGAAATGCATTTTGGTTTGTTAACAATTCATCTTTCTTCAACATCATGATGAACCGAGCAAGTCTGTCAATATCCTGAAGCATGCTGAGCATAGGTTGAACAAATGGGTTCCCTGTTGCCAGTCGAATCCTAGACAACTCTTTTACATGCATTTCTCACTCTCGTCAATGGATAACTGGTACGTGTTTTTGTAGACCCAATTATATTGTAGATTGTGACTTTGCCCAGATGTTGCTTTTCTTAAAAGTTTGGTCGTCTTAAAAATTAATTAATAATACCAAAAAAAAAATTATAGATATTACGGACCAAGCAGTTACATGAAAAAGCATCTCAATTTCTATGGGAAAAGTACAAGATGGTTTATAAGTAACGGGGCTTTTAGATAATTGTCAACTTCCTTGGCCTCGCCAAAGATGGACCTTAACTGCGGGTTTGTCCCTTGTTCGATTATGACCCCGGCTTCAAAACCAGCCCTATTTTTTTTATCAAAGTAGCAGATGTACACTCAGCTAATTACCAGCAGTTCTTCTACCAAGGGAGCCACATCAACCAAAAGCCCGTACAAGAAAAATAACAATTCCCTGTGAATAGTTTAAAAACAATTCACTTCCTCTTATAAAAGCAGATAACAGAGGCTAATTTGGGGATCAGCCTAGAGAATTACCGGTATAAGAGGCTCAACCATTGTTAACTTATGTAAGAGCAGATCCCACTCGCACAGGTTTAAGTCTCCTCACAGCTCTTCTTGCATACTCAAACGCCAATGCAAAGACCCCGAAAATGTATAATAGGTAAACATGTAGCTTTTCTACAGTGCCAGCCATGAAAGATAAACTGCTTGTTTTGAGAATTGACATCTGGGTACCCTTACAAACTGACGACAAAGAAACACAACTGTTAGAAAATTTTGGTAATAAATTTAGAAAAAACATTCGAATTTCAAAAATATATGGTGTTAATACTATTGACCATCTCTTTCATTGTATTTGCTACATCGGCAAGTACGGAAAAAAGCTTGGTTGAGTAGTCACTTTGTACAAGTAACACTTACCTTTACTCTTCTTCTGCAAATTTGTCCAGTCATATAAGCGTATCTTAGTCTTTGATGCCTTGATCAACTCGAGAAGTGCTGCATTCACCTGAGATTTCAACAAAAAACAAGGTAAAAACTAATTTCCATCTTTCTAAATATATTTACTCATGTCCCTAGTAATGAATCAATTCTTGGGTATAGCAGATCATAATGAAATTATTACGTGTGGCTTCTAGAAATTATCTGTGAGCATTTTCATTTTTGGTGTAGTTGTCATTATTTTCATTTTCTTTGTTTTCCGTTGTCCAGTGTTACACAATCCTCCCTCCATGCGTTAAATGAAAGACATTGAGGCATCAAACAGGACAGAGATACACCCTTGAGTTTCACATATTAAATTGTCAAAAAATAAAAACCTTATACCCCTTTAGTTTTGTAATCTTGTGTGGACTATCATCTGGAACAAGAACTCTCAACAAACAATTGAGAATATTCTATCTTCTTACATGTTTGATATAGTGAAATTTATAATAATTAAATAATAGGTATATCTATCATTAATATTTTTGTTCTTGAACGCATTTGATATGCTCGTTTACAGAACTAATTTAGGTTAGTTTGAAAAATCTCACAGCACTCTCAAAATAAGTACCTTAGCCCTTGTACAATAAAGCTCTATTGAAAAGTGATTTTCTCCTTTTCTTTTGGAAGAATATATGGTTGAGAAGTAGAGAAAAGATTATAGATCCATGTCGCAAAGTATTTTGCGGGATAATGTATGGTTGAAAATGAATTTTAAGAAAACCAATTTTGAGTAAAGCTTTATCAAAGGGGGACATATCTAAAACTTGCTTATTTACGTACAAGTGAACTCTTTAGTTTAGCCAAATAGCTCTTCTGTCAACTTTAAAAATTCAAATAAGTATCACAAGAAAATCTCTATTTGAGGCACCACCCTTGATTAAGGTACTTGAATTATTTATGAGATGTGCTGATGCCACTGAGCGAAGATCATAAGAAAAAGTTTTTGAATGGTAAGTAACTACCTCTTCAGTTCTCTCATGGCTCACAAGATGCCCGCCGTGAAGTTCAACCATTCTTGCGGAGGGATGCAATTTTTCTGCAAGCTTTTTTGCATGGCATAATTGGGCTATGACATCATATCTACACCATCAGAAATATTTGGTCATAATTTTAGCGTGGTTCAGATCTTAAAAGGAGGAATGGATAGTATTTTTGCACTACGGCTACCTGCCATGGATGACGGATACAGGAAACCTAGATGCACGGACTGACTCAAGTTCTGCCCGTGACATTTTATGTGTCCAGCATGCATTGATCTGACCATCAAATCCATGTCTTGACTGCATACCCGTTGATGATATGCCTTTTACATATTGCTGAAACATTTAAACCAGCATGAATATTGAACATTAAGCTTATAGGCACAGCTTCTTATAATAAAAAAAAAAAATACCGAGGTGTTCAGGTATCAACATTATATTCAGGAAGGAGTCTTTGCACATTTCTATGTAATAGTGAATTGGACACAAGAAGCAGAGATGTTAACCCTTTCCCTTCTTTACTACTGTTCAAAATTGTCTACTCAACCAAAAAGAAAGAGAACAAGACAAGATAAAAGGGTATTTTTAGCTTCCAAATCATTCAACTGCTAAATAAGTATTCCTAGAACCACCAGCATGCATGCTCTAACTTACTATTCAATCACAGAAGAAAAATGAAAAAAAGAAAGATCCCCGGTATTGTTAGGCTTCATGTGTCTAAAGGTATGCTTAAGTTCTTACTTGGTATAACATTGATCTTCTTTTCTCATCTCCAACATACTCTTCCAGATATTCCTGCGAGTAGTGGGTATCTAAATCAACAGCTGCCCTTTGCTCAGGACTGTTTGCCCTCAAGAAACGAATTGCAATTGACAAAGTCTGACGGTCAAGCTGAAAAGACGAAGAAGAACCATGCAAATTTATTATTAGGATCAGCTGGAAGAATAATCTCTAAACAGTAAGCCTAATTCCTGTCAGTAGTTGCAAATATCCAGTAATAAATTATCCAGTAATATCCAGTAATAAATTATCATAGAGTCCAAATTCCAGAAAAAATTCATAGTGGATTCTGACATTGCAGAACAATTTGGTTCTGATTTTATCAAGATAGACAATCAAGGTAGAACGGGTTGAAGAAGTTGAAAAGTAATATAAAAATGAATCTTTTCACATATCAAGAAGCCAGTGAAAAATCTTAATCTTCGGTTTCATATGCCCGTCTCTCTCTTTTTTTTTTTTTGGGGGTGGAGTGGGTGTGGTGGGTTGGGGGGGATTAAAGAATCTATTTCCTGGGTGTTTGAAATGTTAGCTATGCGGGGAGTAGCCGACTAGATTGCAGAGACCTGAATTAAGTTATCCCCCTCAATGCCAATAATTTTTAAAGTTTTATTTTTCATAGAAAGACAACATTAAGAGTGTGTTTGGCATGTATTATAAATGAGGTTTATTATAATACATTTTGAATCTTAAATTTTTGGGACACGTGGCGAATTCTATAACTGACACCTCACACACCCATCACATCAAATAACAACTTTTTAAAATTTAACGAATCAAATTAAGCCACATGTCCTAAAAATTCAAATTTCAAAATATTATAAACCAATCCAATTATAAACGATACCAAACAGATCCTAAATTTCCTACTGTATTTATGTTAAACCTTCTTATTCAGGAAAATAATGCTCAGTTTTCTTCTGTTCCTTTTCCCACGGCATAATAAATTAATCTATGGAACTCTATAGACAGGTTTCATGATATATACGACAAGTAATTTATCCATATGGCTCTGAAAAGGACTTGTACCTTTGGTATACATTCATAACCTCCACCGGTTACATTCAACAAAGCCAGAGACAAAACTCTCTCTGGCACCATGGCAGCCAATTTACAAGCAATCATTGCTCCTGTATCAAAAAAGAGAAGGCTTGTAAGCATGAAACATGATGTTAGAAATGATGAAATACAAATAGATTGATGCAATTTATGCAGAAGTCTACAGGCTACAGCATTCAGGTGTTTTTAATTTGCAAACCCTAGCAGCTCATCGTTCAGCAAAAGAAGATGGGGCACTTCAAAATCTGGAATTCTCACCCCAAGACTTACGGCCCTGGCTCGCGCACTTGCCGTGTTTGTGGGAATCCCCATGCTATAATTCGGCAGTATGGGCTTGTGCTGCAAACAATGCTTTGACAGCAATGCCAAGGATATTGGCTTAATCAAGTATTGTTGAACCGTCTGGCCAAGTTTTCCACAACGAGAGGATTATTCCCAATGTAATGCTTCTGAGTTAGATTTTCAATTTGTCTTATATCTATCAGAAATTATGTGTATTGGGACAGAGAATTACAAGTTTATAATTGAACATGAAAAAAAAAAAATTTTGATTGGTGCAGTGTGAACGACCCCGTCAAATATGATCATAAATTCATCTATTAATGTAACTTACAATACAACTCTAACTCCCTGTTCCAAGTTTTCCCAAGCCCGTGAAAAGGCATTTCAGGGCCGCAGTTTCCTATTGTAACCAAACTGTGATTGTGAAAGAGTTATTTGATCTTAATCAGAATGCATTTCACTATTACAATATTTTTTCCCTCACTTTTTTAAATCTTACAAGGTTGCACCAGGGATCTGTGGTGGGAGGATGGAAGTATAAGAAAACTTGACATTTTGCTTGGTGTACTTCTCTAATAGTTAACCTTCTCATTTCTTACAGCTCTCACAGTTCTGTTTCTCTTATCCAGCCAGAAAAAAATATAGAAGAAAAATGATGAAAATATAAAAATCTGCATAACGAATCAAAATTTAGCTGGTCCACAACCAACATCAATGCAATGTGACAACATGGGAACTAATGAGCATTCAAATGTACTGCAATGCTTGTTGCATTAAATTACATAGGATTTTGAACATTTCAGCTTATTGGGAGTCCAACAGTTACCCTTTTATGTGCAGTTTATCTTTTTCAAAAGTAAACAGTTAGTACGAATCTAAATGAAGAATGTATATTAAGTTTCATAAGCTTACAAACTCATGAGAAATAAATGAGTCACTAAAAAAAAAAATGTCAGCTCTCACCCATTGAATGTCCAAAGACATGGGCTTTTTCCCAACCCAAGTGATCCATTAAAGCTATAGCGTCTTTTGCCATGATTCTCGTCCTGCCTCATAAAACAAAAACTATTCATAAACATTCAGGAAAAATTAGAACCTACATTCTATATGCAGTACAAGAAATTATAAGGCTATTATAACACCGCAGTTAACTTCTAAAAAACCAAGGAAGATGACAAATCTTATATGTCCTAAAAATCGACACACATTCTTCTCTGGCCTACTTGGCAAAAGTGATCAGAAGTCAACTTGTCCAAAGCCATCTAATTGATTTTTTCGATCAAAATTTATCAACATTCAATATCCTTCGAAATTTCATAAACCTCAAAAAAAAAAAAAAAGAAAAAGAAAAAAAGCATCCCTTAAATAGAATATCTTCATTTTAAGTCACTTTGAATTTCTCAAGGTCAACTTCTCCCATCATATGGACCTAATTGCTGTTGAGCAGAAGCAGTCAAGTTGGAAAACTTTCCTTTCTGCAATCCCGCACAACATATTATTCATGACATTTTTGTGAACTGAGTTAAAAAATCTTTCTTTATTAGGATAAAACAACTTCAGAAAAAATCTTCTCCATCAGTTTTGCATCCACTTCGGAAATTTCTTCTTGAAAATATCAATGTTGTTCCACTATCTAAAAAAGTGTCATGCGTGCAAGTACTGAAAAATTAAAATAAAGTAAATAAATAAAAGAGCATCAAATTGATGGAAATTATCTACAATTTGATTACAACGAGAATTGGATTACAAAACTAAACAGATTGTAATTCAATGGCACTCACATATATTCCGATTTTCTGATGGGAACGGAACTTTGACCCATTCCACGATTATCAAAGGCGCAAACCTCCACGCCATCACCGTCGTCACTCTCATTGTTCCGATCACCAGCCGACGACTCATCGTCGTTCGGAGTCACCGTCCCGGCGAGAGCCTTTATTTGTGGTCCCCATGAATCGTGAGTACCCGCCAATCCTAACCATTCATACATAAAAACCATCACCGACCAAACAAAAACTCAATCCAAAATCCCATTTTCAATTAAAATGAATAGACTGAAATGTATTACCGATAATTAATAGGACTTTTACTGGGCCATGACCGTACGTTCTGTAGAAAATGCTGATTTCACTGTTGATTGATTCATCCCCATCATTGTTCTGGTATGAACTTACGTTACAGAACGGCATTTTTGGAATTTAACTAGCTTTCAGGCAGAATTTCCAGCGTTCTGGATTTCAGACAAAAACAAGCCGTAGAAGAAGGCGAAGAGACGGCCAACAAATCTAAAAATTTTCAGGATTCCAGAATGGTGGAGAAGAAAATGAAGGAAGGATTTATTGTGTTATATATAGACACCCACACACACACGCGCGCCCGCGCGCGCGGTTATAAGTATAGCACGTGCCTTTTTTTTTGTATGTTTCTTTTTCCTTTTTCTCATCTCTTTAAAAAAAATTTGTAAATTTAATAACTAACTGATGATATTAACTACTAGTTAGTTAAATATAGTTTTGGTAGGTTTTTACGATGGGTTTAATTGGTGCATTCATAGCAACTTTTTTCTAATTACTAGAATATATCACTTTTGTTAAAATTACTAGAAATATCACTTTTGGGGATAGAAATACAGCATGAGATTTGAATATAAGAAGTATAAGGTTTGAAGAAGATTAAAAAAAAATAATGGCAAAGAATTTTGTAAAAAGAGACGAATAGAGGAACCAAAATATAGAGTTTTGATATAACATCACATGTCATATGACAGGCACATATGATGACATATATATGATTTTATATTATTTTTACCAAAAGACGTTTTTTTTTTGCGTCTATATAGGATAAAACGTTTTTTATTGTCAATGGCCATATACATCAGTTCGTTGATATAGATGACATTCTAAATTGAATATAGGCTGTATTTTTGGGTTTGCTTACAAGTGATTCTGCTAAATATTAAAATATGCTTTATAAAATAATTATTTTGAGCACTACCATTTGGGCAGGCCGCAGGTGAGGGGTTGGCGGGGACGTGGCCTTGAATGATTGGTTTAGCAGGAGAAGGTGGTCGGCATTGGGCAGCTAAAAGTCAAAGTCATATTTGGCGTTTGAGAAAGAAACGGGAAGCAGATGTTCATCTATTTTACAATTATTATATCAGTAGAAAAGAAAATTTTAAATTGCAAGAACCTGTGTAAAAAACCCGAAAGTTAAATTTATTAAGCACAAGCAGGGGCGGAGCTAGTGTGGGACGCGTGCGGTCATGTGACCGCACTGAACTGGGACAAAATTTTTTAGGCCTTGAAACCATTCGCCCGCCATGGATTCACAGAGAAGTCGGAAGAATGGGGAAAAGGGCAGGCGTGAAAAGGCATATGATGGGTTTATATAAAATTAAATAATTGCCCTTATTTTGCTTTCTTTTATAAATTGTGACGGGTTGTTATGGGCTGGAAACAATTGGGCCCAATGCTGAGAGTTTCCACTTTCATTTTTTATGGTTGCTTGTCTTTACAAACTCCTCGACTCTAGTTATCAATTTTGATAGTTGTTTATTTATTTATTTTTAAAATTATGTGTAAGTTAAGCTAATAGATTTATAATATTATTAATAGAAAAATTTTCTTTAACTCGTGTTAAAAGTTTAAAAAAAAATGTTTCCTTAATTTGTACAATAATTTAAGTTATGAAGTGTAGGTTTTATTCTTTCCATAATCACAGAGTTGTGATTTAATATGATAAAAGAGTATCAGAGACATTTTATAAAATCTTGAAAATGTGACTGGGCTGACACAAAATCCTAGCTCCGCCCTTGAGCACAAGCTTTTCAGTAAGTGTAACAGTTACGTTCTCAATCTTTTGCAGTTAATACTCAAATCTTTAACCTAATAGTTATGACCACAAAATACTTAGAAAAAGGAAAGTGGGCTTACTAAAAGAGCATAAGCGTAAAGATAGACTAATGTGTGCGTCTTCGTTGTTAAAATTTGGTTGAATCCTGTGTATTTATCATTTGCTTTGTGTAAAATGTTTCAGCATTACATTGATATATTATTATTAATTATTTTTATTTAACAATGGCACAAGGGCTTGATTAAGATTTATGTGGCTGTGAAGAGATGATCACTAGATATATGACACAACAGGCTGACTCACTTTGTCTTCCTCTAAATGTAGACAACAATATCATCTACAAATATATTAATTTGTGTCTCACAAAGCATCAGCTTCTTTCCAATCTATATTACACGCACTTGGCAACAATAGCGACTCTGGGAAGAGGAACTTTCTCCCCTTAGGAAAGCATGGATCTCAATAGACCTTTACGTTACATGCTATAATACCAAATATCGTTCAACGAAGATTTTCTGGCACTCAAAGTGCTGCAATCCACATGTACGTTACACCCATGTGGGAGGATGAGTGCCAGAATACTACTAATCTTTTCAACTCAAAAATGAAAATTTATCATGAATGGCCCATTAGTTACGTTAATACACTACACATAATCCATAATCATAAATCACATGTCAAAGACACAAGATCATGATGAAATTTTAGATGATTGATTAATCTGTTCAAAAGACAACTCTGTTACAATTATTCGTCACCTCAACCTTTTTTTCCGTTTTCTTCATATATTTCCTTCAGAAAAACAAAAAGGGGGAAATGGAATTGATATTCAACCGTTCAACATGAGATGGCCCTTCACCGTTTCCTAATTTTGACACTAAGAGTCCACTGAACTTTTCCTTGTGGCTTAGGAATGGACTTTGGTAGGCGAAGCGGCACCTCATACTCTCCCAAAGATGATAAAGGAGCTGACAAATGCAAATTTTCAGGTTCAATGTGCACTTGGAGCTGCCTAGCCACCTGATTTGCAGAGAAATTGGCATCATCAGTAACAAAATACCATGCAATAAGACAAATACCTGAACAAAATCTTGCCTGCTATTCATTGGTGAAAAATACACACTAAGGGGAATGAAACAGAATATAGTACCTCAGCCAAAATTTCTTCTTTACTTACTGGAGTGCGCAATTCATTACCCTTCCCCTCAACAATGAACCGTCTTAGATTCTAAAAGAAAGAAAGACAAAATGTTAAATCAAACTACTGATGAAATTTGTCCCAAGCATGGGATCATAAAACCTAAAACCGGTGAAATTAACAACAGAACATTATCATACATGAAAAGAAGTGGATCCACAGTGCCTTAAGATGGCTTTCCAATAATACTTCTGACAAACAGCTTTCTAATAATATTTCCAGCCTATGTCAGTTACCAAAGGATATAAAAATAATAATTCATTAAGAACATATTGAAACTTGAATACTCAGTTTCAGCTGCAAGTTCAAGAGCCCTAAATACAGTCATATGACCAAAAATAAAAATGATTAGTGAATTCTAGCACCCAAGGATAACAGTGGAGAAAACAATGCACCTATCAAGTAATAATTACTATTAAAATAAAGCAAGACGGTTTCAGGTATTGTAAGCTAATAACAAGAGGTCTTTCTAGAAACTCCAGAGCCAGTATAAATTACAAAATATCGAATAAAAAAGTAATACACACACAAATTAAATAACGTCATGGAATACACAGATTGTGTGTGTGTGTGTGTGTCTATATATAATCTGAGAGAATTAGAAACAAAACGTCTGAGAGAATTTCACATTCACCAAAAACTCTTTCTACATTAACATTGGCCATGTAAAGCTTCAACGTTGAAATACTGACCAGCCTTGCACTATCAAGGCGATTCGCTGCTGATTGATATTCTTTCATCCGGTCTTCCCCGGCCTTTGAAACTTCTTTAACCTCCTCAACGTCCTTAGGTTGGTAAATCTGGTTCCAAAATGATGAAATAATATTATATAGAATATCACCTAGCAGATATCCATATAATGTACCATGTGGTACATATACAAAATTCAATGAGAAAAAATTTGGATATGCAAGTGTCTTGAGAAAATCACTTTCAATGACCGTAATCGTCTCTCTCGGCTTTACATGCTTTTTTCACTGCATTATACGTGTGAACTTAATCGAGAAGTGCCAATTGTGTGGAAAGAGGATTTTGCTTCAACAAGTATACTACTCTAAGAGCTTGTTTGGTATGATTTATTTTTGTAATTTATAAAGGGAATTTATAATGAATGGTGGAGATTTAATTGAAGTTTGAAATGTGTGGTGATTGTTGAGTAGCTGTCAAATCAACAGTCAAATCATAGTAGGTGAATTTATAAATGGAAAAAATAAATCATACCAAACAAGCTCTAAGAAAGATAAGAAGTTGTGTGATGCATTTGCTGATCTCCAACACCAATTTCTATCGTTGTATTCATGCAAACTAATCCTTTTAACAGCATCAATCACCTGGCATTTCTAAACCCAGAATTCAATAATCCACCCCACAACATATTACATTTTTTAACCAATCATTTGGAATCAAAATGCTACTGACAATAACTTTTATGCACATTGATCATTTGATTCTTTTTCCTTTCTTTTCTTTTCTTTCTTTGTTTCTTTATAATTTTTTTTTCCGTTTTTGTTTTAAGAGAAGAAAATCAAGCACATGAAAATTAAATACCTTGTGTTGCTCGCTTATGAGATGTGCAAACTTGTCAATATTTGGGACAGCAAGCAACTTGGGCATCAAATGGTTCCGGAAATGCCCTGGTGCCACCTTGACCGTTTCACCAGCTTTTCCCAACTTATCTATGGTCTAAATGTCAAACTGATAGATATAAGACCAAAACATTTATGGTAGACATAGAGAAGCCACTGAATAGAGAGCTATACACGCTTAGAAAGCATACTATTGGCAATTGTAGAAAAACATATTTGTGATATGAAAATTGGCATCATCCATGCACTGGTGTTGAATGATGATACTCAAACAAGACATAATAATGAAGTTTCAGATAAAAAAGACACTCTTACATTTGACAGTGGGTTGTAAAAGAGCCAGCATGATATTACATAAGTACTTCAGACTTCAGAGGTTTATAGGTGAAACTCTTGATGGAATTTACAATCCAGCTCTTTCTTTGCAAGTGAGGACAACAAGTAAAAACTGATTCCTAGAGGAAACTGGAATGGTTCTCAAAGAACTGTTTCTAGGTTCTCCTTGATAAGGTGAATTGTTAATGATGAGTTATAAAAGGTGCCACTGAGATGTGAAGAAAAGTTCATAATCCCAAACTTTCTCAACAGAGGATTTATGCCTTCCAATCAAGATAGATTTATAAGGTTTTAACAATCAGATGAAAATTGCAAAAAAAAAAAAGAAAGAAAGAAAGAAAGAAAGAAAGAAAGAAAGAAAAGAAAAACACAAAAAAGGAACAACATTATCTATTAGGAAAGACAACCGATTTCAATTTATAAATCCGGAAAGTAGAGAACTTTAATACTCACCGTTGTGAGAATTACTTCAAGCTTTCTGTATCGAACTCCCTGGGCAGCGTATAACAGCGGGTGTTGAAGCCCCCAGCCGGAGTTCCCGCGGAGGATATTTCTACCGTACTGCAAGCAAGCCATATACGGGTTGATACACGTCTTGCTCAGGTCTCGAACGTACCTTAAATGTTCTGAACAGAAAAGATAAAAAGAAAAAGAAATGTGGGAAATAAAATACAGTCAAAGACAATGCAATACATAATCAATGGCGGAGCCAGCACACGAAGGTGGGGTGAGCCGGGTCGAAAACTCAAAAAAAGTTATACAAGTTCTAATTTTTCAAAATATTAAACAAACTCAATTACTCAAGTGCATTCCAAAGTTTGCAACTACTCAAAATCTAGTACATTAGGCTAAAAAGTTATTTGATAATGGGGGAATATCTTGGCGGTTATTTGATTCCTCATTTTGTGTATTTCTCAGTGGCCTGAAGAAAGAATGCAATGTAGTTTTGCCTTTCTTGCTAGGAAGTTGTTGTGTAGCCATAATTCCTTCTATAAATCAAAGTATTTAATAAAATCCATTAGAAAATTTACTTTGCCTTAGATAAGTCACTTACTAACAATGAAAAAAAATAATAACAACAACCAACCAACAAGTCAATAAACCAAGTAATCAACCATATACAAACAAATCTCCATCAATCATCAAAGCATAAATTGCCACTATATTCAACGAATGATTATCAATTCAAAATCAATTCTAAATTCTATAAATATATTTTATTTCTAATTCCCCTTTGCAAAATTATGATTTCCTTCAACCATTAGTCCATTACTTATGATTTTCTTCTTATTTCTTAATTCCTTTTTCAAAGTCCATTCTAATCTATTCCTACTTCAAGTAGTCAACCATTAGTCATTACTTAAATTATGATTTTCTTCAACCAACAGAAAGAAATCATTTATATGTTCTTAAAGACTTAAAACTCTCTACATGACTATGTATGAAATTCAACCATTCTAATGTCCTAATCACCTATGTATATCTAATATATGAAATTAAAACTCTCTATAAATATAAAGGTTAGAGGTATTTAGCTATTTGCTTAGATTAGGGCAAAATCAATTTACGAATTAGGGCTAGAATAAATTACCTATTGAAGCTAAAAACTAGATGAGGAAGAAGCCTTTGCCTTGCTTGCCGGAGAATGGAACGTTTGCTGTCGTTGGCCGCCGCTCGGAATCGTAATGAGGCCGGCTGCCGGGTCTGTCGAAGTGAGCGGACAAGCGCAGAGTTTCTGCCGGCTTTCTGCAATTCTGCTCGACTGCTTCACAGCTTCAGTCACTGATTTTCGCTCCTGTTAGTTTGTTGGGCTGGGCCATTTTAATTCTTTTTTTTGAAGCTTGTTTCATTGTTTGGGTTTTGAACCAACTCCTAGCCCATTTTGGTGCCCCCGAGCCCAATTCGAAGATACCATGGGCCGAGCATTAAAAAATTTTTTTGTTTTATTTGTTAGACAGCTTGGGCCGAGACAGGGGTGGGCCGGGTCCCAGTATTGCCGCCCCGTCCCCGCCATTTAACAGAATGAAGGACAAATGAAAGAACAGTTAGTTAAGAAGCTTTACAGAATGTCAGCGCCGTCGCAAAAATGGTGGTGGGATGGTGGCGCTGGCGGGGAATGAAGAATGCTAGGATTTTAGTGGACCAGTAGTCGCAGATCTTGCAGTTGCGTTGGGGGGTTTTTACATTTCTCACTTAAAAGGGAAAGTTGCAATTCGCAAGTAATTGGTTACTTGTGTATTATTATTATTATTATTATTATTATTATTATTATTATTACTACCACTATCTTGATTATCGGGTCACTCGTATACACAATTTTTCTATAAACCAAATAGTTGACAGTTTTCTTTTAGTTCTCAAGCTCTATACAGTAATCCGATTTGACTCTATAGAAATCACACATACCACATAAAGTTTCATTGTAATTGAAGTATTATATTTTATACGTTTCTCATGTTTATGTTATTAAGCATGAAAAAAAAAGTTACTTTTTGTACGTATATTTTACATGCTAATTGCTAAAATTTGTAGTGTGACTATATGCATAATCTCTTTTCGCTTGTATTAAAGGTTGATTTTTATATCAAAAAGAAACATGGTTGCATGGTCACCGCCTCACCCTCCCTCTCGTGAAGCCTTTATTTATGAACGAAATGGTCTTGCCGAATGTGGCTAGCATCGCGTGCAATAATAAGGTCTAAATGAAAATAAGAATTTTCAGATAAATGAAAGGCGCTACTTTAAACGGTTACAATTATTTCTCAAACATCCTTTTTGCCCTTCTTAAACAAAATTTCTCTGGTCAAACATAATCTTTTTATGTTTTTGAACTTTCGCTTTCACAAAATTTAAGTTCCATTAATATGTCTTTTATTTCTTTTTTGTGCAACACAACAATACTTCTTTTCTGCCTTCAAAAAAACTTACAAAAAAAAAAAAAAAAAAACAATACTTCCGTTCTAAATTTTCATTTTTAAGTTTTTTTTAATTCGCAATTTGAAATCCAGTGGTAGTGAGCCACATGGACAGAATCTTGAAATCTAATCCGTTAAATCAGTTAAGAGGTCTGTCTTTCCCTCTGCATTATCCTATGCTAAACCTCAACCAAGCAATTTATGCTGTCTCCAAGTAGTACCATCTGCATTCCCATTTGTACTTTTGAAGCTCTCTGTTAAGCTTCAATTCCCTCTCATGGCGCTTTCCAGTCCACACCTTCAGAAATTTGTACTGAATAAGATTTACTGCAACTATGACTATAACAAAGCCGCGAAGAGGGAGATTTTGTTTAATGGTGGAAAGGGAAGATGTTGCTCGGCTATCGCAATAGATGCACCGTCGTCATTGGCAAGTGCATCGGGAATCAGATGGGGTTCAGTTAAGTTACAAGGGGCTCGCGAAGAAATGGAGGATGATGTTGTTATTGTTCAAACCGATGATCTTCATGGGTTTTCATTCGCAACAGTTCTTGATGGGCACGCTGGATTCTCTTCTGTTCAGTTTCTCAGGTTTGTTGGAATTAGGACTCGAAATTGCATTGATCAGCCGGGTTGTTGAGGATGTGATCTTTCTGGTTGTGTCTTCTGGTCTGTGAGTTAGATTAATTGCGAATGATGCCCTTCGTGGTCACACACAATCAGTTATTCTAGAGCTGTTTAGTTTTTACTTTAAATAGATTGGTTTTGCGTGTTTGATTAACTAAATTTGATACAAACTTTGATACTGTACTAAGACTTGGGTTTTTCTTAAAGAGACAACCTTTCTAAGATGGTTGTACAAGTCCTTATATATTTACTCTTTAAATTTTAACTTTATTTGACAAAAAAAATCTACATTTAGATAAATAAATGTGTTTCAACTATTGTGGTTTATACTTTTTGATGAGGTTGTTCACTTGTAATGTTACTATATTAGAACATGAGAATGTTGTGCATAGATTTTGTTTAGTTATTGTAGAGCTTTTAGTGTTCCACTTAGGCAAATGAAAAATCTAAGAAGCTTATGCACTAAATTCGATAGATTTTGTTTCCTTCTAAAAGTTGAGTCAAAATCTTGACGTTGAATACTAAATTTGAGTAATTAAACACATTCCTCTCTATCAGCTTAACATTTTAGATCAGCATGACGCGAAAATGGGGCAAGATTTGAGTTAACTTCCTATTGAGCGAAAATGAATCAAGTTAGTACGTGTATTAAATGTTGGGATTTCATATGAAAACAACAACCTTGTTAAGAGGAGTAGCATGTGCAAGGATATTAGTACATTTCTTTCATTTTGTTCGATTTCTGACTTATCCTGTATATTCCTCTGCAAAATGGTGGTGTTATATAATAATTTTTCCAATTTTGCTTTTATTATCATTCATAAGAACTCTGATATTATCAAGGCTGAGTTGCATCACCTTTTGTAACTGGAGTCATAGCATATCAAGATGTTAGACTTATAGGGATGTTCATACATGTCTTCCATCCTCCCTCAAGTTCTAATGCTGAATAAATGTGTAACGTTGACACTATATCGAGACAAATTTACTGCAGGGAAGAACTATACAAAGAATGTGCTGCCGCATTACGAGGTCCACTGCTGAACGTAAAGGACTTCAAAGCAATCAAGAAAGCACTAGAAGAAGCATTTGAAAGTTCTGATGCAAACCTCTTAAAGTGGTAAAAAGAAATTGTTTCTTCCTGTTGTAATGTTTTCTGGCCTAGTAAAAATATGCCGTTAAAATTCTAATTACTCTCAATATGATTTTGTACGATATATGATGTATTGAAGGTTTAGATGCTGTTTCATTTTTTAAAGGCTCGAGGCAAGCGGAGAAGATGCTGAATCTGGTTCAACAGCTACAGCTATATTTCTGCGGAATGATGTGCTATTCATTTCACATGTTGGCGATTCATTTGTGGTATGTAGCCAGATACACACAAGGTTTTTCTTTGCAGTATAAAATTGTCAGTAGAATATTGTATTTTGTCTGGATATTTGGGACCCCTTGCTCCTGAGGACCTGTTTGATCTCCCAATTTCTTTTATTAGGCTCTCTCAAGATCTGGTAAAGCAGAAGTTCTGACAAATCCTCATCGACCGTATGGAAATAACAAAGTTTCTCTTCAAGAGATCAGAAGAATTAGAGAAGCTGGTGGATGGGTGTGTACTTCTGTACTTGGCTATAATCTTTCCCTGAAACGTATCAGTATTGTCTTTGAAAGCCTAAAAAGTTCCTTTGGCTTATGGAAGCTGATGAATTAAGCATTCTGATGTCTACAGATAACAAATGGAAGAATTTGTGGAGACATTGCTGTAGCCCGTTCTTTTGGGGATGCTCGCTTTAAGACCAAAAAGAATGAGTAGGTTTATTTCTATTCCTGGAAATCTTTCAGTGTCAGTTCACTTTTAAGTGGTTTTTTTTTCTAAATGGAAGGATGGTGAAGAAGGGAATCGAGGAAGGCCGATGGTCTGAAAAATTTGCTTCTCGGTAAGTACAAATACAGATCTCTAGTTTTTTAATTGCTCCAAGATGAGGTTATGCTAGTTTGTATACCATTCAGAAAGTTAAATCTTTGTTCTTTGTTATGAAACTAAATACAGAACTATTATCTGGGTCAATATATATAAAGGTTTAACTTTCTCTGTGTTGTGTCAGGATACAATTTAATGGCGACTTGGTTATTGCCTCTCCCGATGTTTTTCAAGTAGCTTTAGGATCTGATGCTGAATTTGTACTGTTAGCATCTGATGGCTTGTGGGATTACATTAATAGGTTCGTGAGTTGCTTTTACGGCTTATAGCATTCACTTTTCAGTGAGAAGCTCGTGTTTATTGTTAAGTAGAAAGTAAATAATCTGTAAGAGTTTCGTGTATTTTAGCTCGGAAGCTGTTAATTTTGTAAGAAGTCAACTCAAACAACATGGGGATGTTCAGGTAAGTTATGCCATTTTCCACGCCATGGTTTTGTAATTCGGTTCCAAAGTAGCATTGCTAACTCATTTTCCTTTGTAACAGATGGCATCTGAAGGTCTTGCACAGATGGCTATGGTAATGAGTTGCACAGATTTAATAGTTTCCTGTTGTGCAGCTAAAAGGCAATTACTCTTTTAATAATCCGAAGTTCAATTTGTTTTACAGAACCGAAAATCTCAAGATAATATCAGCATTGTCATTGCTGATTTGGGGTATGCACTTTCCTTTTGGAGAACATAGTTCTATTTTTGGTTAGTGGCAGTCAACGCCATTGATGGTTTAAAAAGTTAATGCTAGAAAGTCTTAATTGTCTGTGTAAGTGAGATTATTCAGTGTATCCATGATCTGACAGCCCGAAAAGTCAAGATAATGCCTTGGTATGGCAATTCCAATGTACTGATGGATCACCATAGGGCTTAGTAAAACTTTGCTGAAGAAATTTCCTAAGTCTTCTGGCCATCAACTGTGACAATTGTCCAAGTGTTAGTCGTTCTGAATCTGTTCTACACATGAAGGGGCCGAGCTCATGACTGAATTTAGCTAATCAAACGTGTCTCATCTCTAATGGCCAAGTTTTTATGTGGGGGAGTGGGGACTAGGAGGGTTCCACAACCACAACCAGACGTTATAAATAAATAAATAAATAAAACTAGCAAAAAGGTCATGATAAGGACAGTTCAAGGCAAAATTCATTGTATCGTGATTTCTGTTTCCCATCAAAACATAAAGTCAAATTGCAACTGATGGTGATAAAACGTATCAAATTCCCTAATTCATCAGCACTTTTATTGTCTTCCCAATTTTTAAGTCTTACTTATCTACAATTTTTACTTATTCAGGTACGTAAATACACTCTTGTTTTCTTTATTTTTCATGCTTGTTTTTTTATTGGAGTGCCTGCAGGCAAACAGACTGGCAAAGTATACCTCTGGAGCAACAAAATTTGTTGTATGAATTTGGCCAAGCTTTAGCTACAATTGGTATATTTTCGCTCGGAATATGGATGTCAACTTTGCTTACGTCATGAACTCAAAGTTTTAGTGTTTTGTAAATACAGTACAAATTTAAAAAGCTGTTTCTCATATGCTTTGTACATTCAAGCATACATCTTCTAGTATATATATGTCATCTTGGAACAGATAACGATATAGTTAGCATATATTGCTTTTCACGAAGTTCATCGACCAATTTTAGCTGAAGATCTTTTTATTACTTGATCTGCACTGATACGCTTTCAACTTGTTCTTCCTGTGTATGAATGACCAACGTATATAACTGCATTATTCTTAGCAGGATTTATAATTATTGATCTGGTCTTCCCATTAGAAATCTAATCAGTTCCTGAGATCTGTATAAACACAAAAATAGGCACATTTGGCATGTGGAATTGAACGGGTTTTACAGGATCTTACCAGGGATACATTTAACAAATTTTTCAGTTTTCATGTACATTCCGAAGTACCAAACATTCCAAGCTGGAGTTTCAACTTCCGAATGTCGGGATAATTTATGGATACAGAACATCTGAGGATTTTAACAGTGTGTCAGACCAGTTTACTGGATTTGGGAGGTAATTATTGTAAAGTGAAAGAAAGCATAGATTGAAAATTGATGGGTTAATTTTTCTTGCAATAATAATTTTTCTGGTGTTCAACAAAGTTAATATTTTTCACTTAAGCTTAGATTTCCAATGCCTTCTGTCTGGTTGTACTGGTTTGAAACTTATGGATTACTTTGATATCCCGACTAGCAGTAGAAACTGAGGCTGAATCTAAAACTGTGCTCAAGAGATAGTTGTCCATACATTGAGTAGGTTCTCGTTTTTAAATAACGACAATATTTTATTCATTACCAAGTTATTGTCAACTTGACCAGCCACAAAATGCTTACATAGGAGCATTTGTAATACTTATATGGTATTTTCTGGACACTGCCATCAAGGGAGATTTAAAAGAGATAGAGAGGAACAGTGATTCTGTTATTTCATAGCTAGGAAGCTCATTTAACTGATGTAGTCATTTTTGTATATCAAAATCTTTATATTCCCAGCAAGAGATTAGAAGGCCAGATGAATAGAGTCATGGATTTCTGCCACCGCCTCCTCTTCTTCCTCCTTTAGGATCATGCTTAGGATTTGGCCCTGCATAGTCATAATCTAACACTGCTTCAAGTTCTAGGAGCTTTCTTGAATTCACTTGCACTTCTCCCTTCAAGAAAGATCCAGAAAAGGTTAGTCAAATCAGATAATGCATTTCTTAGCAATTCTTGTATATCATGGGCGTTTTTTTTCATTTGCATAAGAAGATAGCCAAGCTCCATTGAGTGTTCCCTTATATCTGACCACAAGATGCATAATTTAAAATTATGTTTGACAATGCCTAAAAACTGTTGGAAGGTACTTTTTTCGGAACGTAAAATACTTGAAACTTTTTTGGAGTATTACACTGTATAAGAAAACGATGTAACTACTGAAAAAATTCAAATATGTTTGACAAAGAAATAGCTCAAAAACAAAGAAGTAACTTTTGAGCTTTGCCAACAAGTGTCTAGCTTCGTACAGAATTAAAGGCAATTTTATTTTATGTAATAGATACCTTACCTTGTAACTTGTCAAGACGGGTTTTGGGTGAATGCCTGGAAAGTCGACCGAGCCTGCAAACAAGAAAGGAACAAATGTGTGAGAAGATAAGTTATTATCATAGAAATCCAATGTATGGAAAGATTATAAGTTGAAAATAATGACTTTTCAAGATTGCATTTAGACTAATAACCTGCTGACAGGGAACCAAACAATAACAGAAAAACAAGAAAAGAAGCCTTCATGCTAAGATTCATGGCTTTGTTCTGATACCAATGATGTTGTTTAGTATTTACAAGAGTGAGAGGGGGGGGGGAGGGCTGTTTTATAGGCAGAAATGTGTGCTGAAATTTAGTGCACCCCCACCCACCCAATAGCTTATAAAATGATGATGATATATGCATTACCTCTGCGCCACAATATGGAAGTCCACTATTGTTTTTTTTTTTTTTTTTTTTT
>CAVNYN010238821.1:0-16100 GCA_963692815.1 Nyctanthes arbor-tristis | reverse complement strand
CTTCCTCAGTGAATCCCACCTGCCCCACCCCTAGTTTCCCTCCCCTATCCTATATTCCTCTTGTAATACATATATATATATATATATATATAAATTATCCTCACAAATAATGTGATCTCATTAGCAATATTTTTAAGTAAAAGCACGTGATAGTTTAACGTCAACAACAGATTACTTTTATTTAAATATATAGCGTACAATAAAATTACCCTAAATCTAAGGATGACAATTTGACCTATTGACCAAAAACCTATGGACCCCACCCCCTCATACTTCCATCTCTCCCGAGTACTCAGGTTTGTGGGGTAGGTATCTGCCTCACGATGGATTTGCGGCAATGGATGACACGTCCCCCGTAGATGAGTTTTAAGAAACTGAAATGTCAAAGTTAAATTTAAACTTAAGCATTCATAATAATCATAACTAAAATTTTCTTTTTAAAAAAAAATATTTGTAAACTTTTATATATATATATATCTCACTACGTTACAATATCATTTATATATATATATATATAAATATTTATCCTTTGTTAGTTAAGTATTAATTACATGAAGAAAATTTTTGTTTAAAAAATAAACAAACAAAAAAAATATTTGACACTACATTTGCCATCTTTTTTTTCCCCTCCAAATATGTTTGTCCATTATGTGTTTTAATTAACTCATTCAAAATATTTCAATTTGTGCCATTGACATGTGTGACCTTTTTTCCTTATCCAACTCTAAAAGTCGCCTATTTGCCCAATTGTCCCTTTTCCAAACCTTGAAGTTTTTTGCCATTTTTCCTTACCTAAATCTAAAGGTGGCCTATTTGTCCAATTGTTCTAACTATATAGATTTTAGCTTTTTTGATGGAAAGATATTAGGATAATGCTAATTTTCCTTATTGAGTTACTTATTTGGTGACTTGGTGGAGGTGTATGTGTCTTTTTACCTATATATTTCAATTAAACGTAAATGTGTTTTTGCCATATATTAAATAGTTATTTAATGACAAGTAATCGAACAAGTAATTCAACAAAAGAATGTAGCATAATTCAAAAGATTATTGTTTGAAATGTGTGGTGAAATTGAAGAGAGATCTTAAGGAATAATGAGAAATAATTATTTAAAGAGAATGTGTGGTTAGTATGTAGTTTGAATTGCTAACTTTTTTAAGTGAAAAAATAAGCTCAAATCTCAATTCCTTTATCTTCAGCTTTATGATTATTTATAATTAGTTTGATAAATTTTTATTTTGTAATTAGAAGAATAGCAAGGTCTGATTGAATTTTTTTCCTTCTTGGGAAAGTAAAGGTCTGATTTAACATATCTGGAATGATATATGCTGCAAAAAATTATATTTTACGCTCTTCATCAACTTTTAAAATAAATAAATATATAAAATTGGTATGCGGTAGAAATTATTTGTTTGAATTAAGATCAATTATTAATAATAAGTTTGACTATATTCTTAAATTAGATTAATATAAGTTTGCCGTTTTGTAGTAAATAAACAATTATTATTTAAGTTGAATATATTGACTATAATTTTACATCATGTTGATATGTGTGTGTAATAATTTGCCACTCACAACTCATTTTTGTCTCCATATTTATTTATTAAAATAATTTATATGTAAATTTGTAATGTTCTCATACTTTTTAACTGCACATTCTCTCAAAAATATCATTTTTCACCAAGTCAATTATCATAAAATCAAAATCATTATATATTTGATTAAAATATTAAATATAATTAATTTATTGTTATTATTTAAGGTTGGAGAAGTTTGAGAGATAGTATTGGCGGGTATCAAGATTGGAAGATGAATAATGTTAAATTTTTTTATTATTATTATTATTTAATTAGTTAGTCATATAAAACCTTGTCGTTTCGTCCACCAATTTCTTAAGTTCCAGTCAACAGTGATCTATCCATTCAATGAAAATTTAACCAAACGAATCACTGAAAATAGAATTGTAGATATTATATATTTTCTCGTCCAACTGACTCGTTTGACTGTTTAAATTTCATTTGAAAAATGAAATTTGTAAAATTGTTGGGTCCAAAATTAGTGTTGCAATTTTGATCTTTTACACTTCTGACCAGGTAATTTACTATAATATCCTTTTTAGTTTCTTCTTTCGTTTCTCTTTATAGGGGTCTAACGAACGCATTCTCGGTGCTATCGTGCATAGTTGTGTTTCTAAGATTGTTTTAGAAATGGTCCTTTTGGGGGCCGTTTGGAAGCAAACCGAGCAATTTCTTGAGATTGTTTTAAATTTGACATTTGATAACAAAGAATAAATTGAAATTCATTAGGGAAGGCTAAAAACCATGCAAAATCTTTATTATTATTATTATTATTATTAAGGGATTATAGAAAAGTTTTGAAAGGGAATCGTCCTTTGTTAAAGGGGTTTAAAGTTGCAATAAAAGGCCTCAAAATATCCGAGTTTCTTAAAAGGGACTGGTAACGACTTTATTATACTATTTAATTTAATATATTATTTAGGTAGGATGTTCAAATTTCGACCAGAATTATTTTCAAAACTCTTGACTGTGTATAGCATGCATGAATCAGAAGTTGAAAAAACGGGTCAAATTTTCTTGTATATATTATAATTTGAAAATTAAAATATGGGATAATTGGCACAAAAAGGTCCCTACCTTTAAATTCTTGACAATTTCACCTTTACCTTCACGTTTTCTTAGCAAAATTCATCCCTGGTACTAAATTAGTCCCTTATTAGAAGGTCATTTATATTCTTTTATACTTTCATATTAAAAACAATTACAAGTAAAGGTTCCAAAATAACTAGAATTATTGAAAAATAAAAATAAAACATTTTTTTAGAGGCAGAGTATAAATGGAGCAACTGGCATTGGTTGCGGTTTGATGTAAAAAATGACTTATTGAAGTTACTAGTGAGATCGGAAAAACAACTAAGCTTTATTTTTTTTCTCTATCTCTTTTTTCCCCTCTCATTTATTTTTTAAATACTTTTTCACTTTAAATTTTTGTTCAATCAATAATCAATAAAATTTAAATATTTGTTTGATTAATTATATTCATATTGGGACCTTCTTTGCACCTTTTTAAATCTTAAAGTGTAAGTGACAAAAATGCCCTTCTAATGAGGGACTAATTTAGCATTGAGGATGAATTTTGCTAAGAAAACACCAAGGTAGGGCTGAAATTGCTAAGAATTCAAAAAGAGTGACTGAATGCACACAAGCTTCCAAAGATAGGGACCTTTTGTGCCAATTAGACCAAAATATGTGTAGTCAGACTATTTAAAGTTTTGTTTTGTTACGGAAAATGCTATTTGTAAAGAAGATTAATACACAAAATGTTTTATAAAATGGGGTAATGTTATCATTTTAACCGTGTGTATGGTGTAATTAGGAAAAAGTAATCTAACGGTAAAACAGTAAATTCACATATTTTGTAAAAGTTTTCCTGCAAATAGCACAACTAATTTTGTTATAGTTTGTCTTGCCATAGAAATGGTCTTCTACTCACAAGTCATTGGAAGTGCTAAATTTGCGTCAATCAAATACTAGCACTAGCATTAAGTATGAGAAGTGCTAATTTGATTCGGATAGATTTCATTAAAGAATGTCGCCGCGATAGAAAATTGTACATTTAGTTTTCGTCTTTTCAATTTATTGTCCGAATAAAGAGTCAGCCGTTAATCTAACCCCTACCCGTCTAGCCTCATGTATTGACTAATATTAACCGATACCCAAAGCTGGAAATTAGATGTTTTAAGAGCAATAATACTTTCTTGCTCTGATGCCTATGTGGCATGCCATGTGGGTTAAATGGCCCCACCCTTTTAATTCATGTGGTTGGAGGTGGGCCAATTTTAACCCACGTAGTATCGGACATCCCGCGAGAATAGGAGAATTTTTTATTTTGAGAGTATATATATATTCAATGTTATCTATAAATTACAACGAAGTACTTAGAGAATTTCGCTAAAAATTTGGTCACATCTATGTTCAATGAATCGTCGACATCCACGGTTTGGTAGTTTGTACAATTCAATAACCATGTAATCAATAAATTATAAATACATTTCCATTTGCATATGTAACGTGGAAATTTTGTTAGAGTAGACATGTGTAACATTACATTTGAATCCTTCAACACGGCTCGACAACAACTTGTGTCACATCAGTTTCATATAACCTCCATCAACTTACAAGTGAGACAAATTTTCTAAACAAGTAATATCTATTTTTTCTTATGATGCATTAATAACATTCAAAGACAAATTAAACTTCTCAACCTTCACTACTATCATGCCCCTCTCCAAAGTGTTAAAACATTTTTGTAAATTCTGAATATAGTTGAAACTTTTTATCCACGCACACACATTATGTACAATGACTAAACGAACTATTGAGCAACATTCGGCTTTTCTTTAACGAACACATGGCCCACAACCTAGTGAATGTTGGTTGTCTCAAGATTGGTTTGCTGTGTAAGGATTGAAAAACTATTGGGACTAAGTATTGTGTCTGGACGAGCTTAAGCACATTAATATGTGATAAAGAGTAAGACATGACGAAGTGTGGACAAAGGTTTAATTGTGTGTATTATACGGTCCACCTTTACAATAGCGTCTGGCTCCAACACTGGCCGCCTAGGCAGGTTTTTTAAGAACAAAGCCAGTGTTGCAAATGTACATACCAAACTGATGCTTTCCAGTTGACCTAAATTTCTTGGGGAGAAACTGCAAATTCCAATCTGTATTATTTTATATTTTCTGCATTGACTATCTTTCACTGTGGACTATCCATTGCAATAAATCCTCTTGTTTATAAGGCTTTCAGATATTCAGAAAAACTCAAGAGAGAGAGTGAAGCAAATCTGTGTGTCTGAACCTCTGTTATCAAGAATGAGTCTTGTGAATCCAGTTACAACATGGTCACAAACAAATCCCGTTCCCATGCTGAATCTTCCTCATCCACTGAGGAACAAGCTGCCCATTTCTTATATTTATCAAAATCCCAGAAAAAATTCTACTCTTGCCCCTTCAGTTTCCATATCAGCAGTTCTGACCAAAGAACAAGAAGAATCCAGCAAAACTAGAAACCATCAAGAACCAGCTTTTAATTTCAAGGCCTATATGTTAGACAAAGCAAGTTCTGTAAACATGGCTTTGGAAAATGCAGTCTCGTTGAAGGAGCCATTGATGATTCATGAATCCATGAGATATTCCCTTCTCGCCGGAGGCAAAAGGGTCCGGCCGATGCTCTGTATCGCAGCGTGTGAACTAGTGGGAGGCGAGGAATCCACCGCAATGCCAGCAGCATGTGCTGTTGAGATGATTCATACTATGAGTTTGATTCATGATGATCTCCCCTGTATGGATAACGATGATTTGCGCCGAGGAAAGCCCACAAATCACAAAGTTTACGGTGAAAACATTGCTGTATTGGCCGGTGATGCTCTTCTTTCACTTGCCTTTGAGCACATAGCCACATCCACCAGAGGGGTGTCTTCTGATAGGATCATTAAAATGGTTGGTGAATTAGGCAAGTGTGTCGGATCAGAAGGACTAGTGGCCGGACAGGTAGTCGATATATGCTCCGAGGGATTATCCGACGTTGGATTAGATCATTTAGAGTACATTCATTTACACAAGACTGCAGTTCTATTGGAGGCTTCTGTGGTTCTTGGTGCCATTTCGGGTGGTGCAAACGACGAAGAAATTGCTAGATTGAGAAAGTTTGCTAGGTGTATTGGGCTGTTATTTCAAGTCGTAGATGACATTCTTGATGTCACAAAATCTTCTCAAGAGTTAGGGAAAACGGCCGGAAAAGACTTGATGGCCGATAAAATGACTTATCCGAAGCTTCTTGGCATTGAGAAATCAAGAGAGTTTGCAAAGAAACTGAACGGGGAAGCTCGAGAACAGCTCGCCGGATTTGATCCTGCAAAGACTGCTCCATTGATTGCCCTGGCTAATTACATTGCTTACCGAAATAATTGATCTGTCATTACCGTGTAATACTGCTAGAATCAAGAAACAATATCATCAAATGTGTTTCCTAATGCAAATTTCGAATGATATTACTTCTTTTCTGGTACTTCGGCCTTTTGATTTTGGGTTCTTCCATATGTCCAACACATTAGTGGCGAGTCAACAGTTTTTGTTAGTTATCACTGAATTAAAATGAAGGTTTAATTCAAATGGCCCATAATAATTATTAACTCTCATGATAAATAGCCAAATTTGCTGATAGCCAAATTTGTTTGCAGTCTGCTGATAGCCAAATTTGTATAACCAATTTTCCCAAAGTGATAAAAAAAACTATGAGCATCAGATCACGTGTAACATTTTGGCTTGAAAATTGTCTTTCTTGGATGATTCACACCCTAGTCTCCAAGTATCCCTTTTGCAACTTGTAATAAGCGAAAGGAAATCCCAAATCTATATACTAACTCCGTCTCAATTATTTGGTCCCCTTTTTTTTTTTTAAGATGTCCTAAATTCATGGTCTCATTTTTTTATTAAAGAGTTTAATTTGTATTACTTTAAAAATCTATCCCTAATTAATACTTTAAAATCATTAAAGTACTACTAATACTTTAAAATCTATCCCTAATTAATACTTTAAAATATATCCCTGATTAATACTTTAATTAATACATTAAAGTATATTACTTTAAAAATCTATCCCTAATTAATACTTTAAAATCTACCCCTAATGCATTATTTTGCATTACTTTTAAAATCTATCCTTAATTATTACTATCAATTTTGAATTCAAATCATTAAATAGTGATAAATTAGAAACGCAGATCATAAAATTTGTCTTTCCAACACAATTTTTAATCTTTGTGAAAAAAGCAAATGAGACCAAATAATCGAGACGGATGTAGTATATAGCTTTTGGTAGGAAAATTTAAGTTAACTATTCTAAAAATCTGGGCTGCAAAATTGAATATATTACTATAAAAATCATTAAATAATACTATTTAGCACCAGTAGTGCTTAAA
Organism: Nyctanthes arbor-tristis; assembly: GCA_963692815.1. NCBI lineage: Eukaryota > Viridiplantae > Streptophyta > Magnoliopsida > Lamiales > Oleaceae > Nyctanthes > Nyctanthes arbor-tristis. Next base: position 9,097 of record CAVNYN010238821.1, on the reverse strand, counting down.
ATCAGTGTAAATGGCATTCAATGTGACATTAAATGATAAGTGAAAATAAATAAATAAATAAATGACCCACGTATTCAGCATCTCATTTAATGTCATCTTAATAGGTGTCAAACACTAATATAAATAACATTACTCTTTTTCATTTCCTCAATTCCCCTTTAAAAGGAGTTTTCCATTTTCAAGGCGAGCCACGCGTGCCTTGGAAATTAAACAACAAATTGGCTGCAAAGCAGCCGTGTTACATGTAGTTATTTTCACTTATTCTCATGTGAGTAGATTAAAGTCTATCCCCTCTTACATATAAAAAAGTGTAGACTTTAATCTACCCACATGGGGTAGGTGAAAAAAATTAGTGTCACATGATTGCTTTGCATCCCTCTTTTTTTTTTGGGGGGGGGGGTCCCCTTTGTTCTTCCCCCTTGAAAGGCCTTTCCCTTTTTTTTTTAATTAAAAGTTCTTCTTATACGTTTGTTTATTTTTATTTTTTATTTTTTAAATACAACTTTCTTATACGTTTCCTCTAGTTCCCCTTTAAAAAATTACACAGGCAGAAAAAAAGGGTAAAAAAATATCTATTTGACAGTTACATAATAAATCAACCTTTATACCTTTGTAAAAAATCTAAAAATATAAGTATACATTAATTAAATCAATACGACCAATGATCAAATATTTAAAGGAGAAAATTTAATCAAATCAACTCATAGTTGTAATATACAAGTTAAACATTTGGTTTTTCACAATCAAATATATGCATCCAATTCTACCACAACAAACGCCCACACCTTTACAGTTCTTCTAACACTCTAGAATCATTATTAGTAAGGCTTAAAATACACCCGTCATCTTTCATCAAGAGCCAATTAACTACCATCTCTTTATTTGAATCAAGTTTATTAATAAAAAATATAAATATCTATATATTGTAATTTACAGACAAAAAAGGTGGTATCAAAATTTATCAACTGTATAGAAAAATTATGACCACCCATTAATAGGAAGATCAAATAAGTAGAGTTCTTCTATGGAACCATGTGCCTGGTTCTTTATGGAGTCAGGCACCCAATGAGGTGTTTACACATCACCTAGCCCCATAAGGAACCATAAGGAACCAGACACTTGGTTTTTTAGAATTTTTGCAAATAAGTATGCCACCTAAATTATAGTGGACATCTTAATCAAAACTTAGATATAAAATTTTATAGTCAATATGATCGCATCAAAACACAATAATTTGATAAAGGGAAAATAAAAGTAAAGCACATTTATCTTAATCAATGATAATTTTGCAAATTATTGAAATATTAGAAAAATACTAATTTATATTAAAAACAAATATCTACATCTCTATCATGTCACCATTGCTTCACTCAACCATTAAGCTCCTACTTTAAGAATTCAACTTTGGATTTTGACCTTCTTGATTCTTTATCCTTTCCTGCAAGGTTATAAACCATACAAATTTTCTCAGATTAAAAATATGAAAAGGGGAAAAAGGAAGGTCACGGTGACACGGGAAACGAATGATTGGTAGAATCAAGTAATCAGTACAGAAACCTGTTAACTACAGACAAATATAATTTGAATTAGAATCCAATGATGAATTATTATTATTATACTATTAAAACAAACACCCACATAGGCTTTTTACATATCAAAATAAAAGAAATTAAAAAAATAAAAACATAAAGATGAGATAGTATTATTCTGCATCAAATTTTCAAATTATTCCAACTTGAAATAATACTATATGTCAATTTGTTCACAAAAGTTATCTTACACAAACCGATTGGCTTGAAATAACACTATATATATCAAGTTTTCTTTCCCCTCTTATCTTTATTATTAAGAAAAATAATATTATTTTATCACAATATGGTATGTTTGGGCAATTGATGTTCCCTCATTTACATTTATACATTTGAATAATCAAATGAAAATGGGAAGAAGATCTAACTTTCATACAATAGCAATATAAGGCTGCAGATTAAATTGTCACAATAAGTTATTAAATGCATTATTCAGTAAAAAAAATTATTAGAGCTTGTATCAGTCTAGTCATTTGGCATATATTATGTAAATGAAGTAAAATAGAAAAGTTACATGAAAAGAACCACAACCCAGATTATAGATTAAACCAATAATAATTCTACTCTACTGATAAATGAAGATAATTTGAATGGGGGAAAAAAATAAATTGAAGCATTAGGGATTGAAGTAATCGAATCAATATTGATTCGAATAATTGAGATTTAGGGTAGTGAATAGAAGAATTATGGATTCAAAAGATAAAAACGCAGAAGTCTGAGAAGGGAAAGTTGAAGACGAATATGGAATAAAAAAAAAGTTAATAAAAAATTTATCATAAATCAAAAAAAAATTTATCATAAATCAAACATTTACCGTAGAAAAGACTTACCGCAAGGGTGACCACAGAGCAAATAGGCGGGAAAAAAATAAAGGCACTTAATTGCCTTTATATATTAATAGATAGATTATTATTTATATTCCAATAACATTTATACTTATTTCTTTTTTCAATTTAGCATTTTTTAAAACAATGTGTTTGATCTTTGTATTTTATTTTTTGAAAATTAAATGAAAATATCCCTTATTAAACTTATAGTCAGTCCATTTTAAAATAAAATTAAATGATTCATATATGAACTAAATTAACATATCTATGTATATCGTAATTACGTAATACCATCCTCATAATTACATAATATATATATATATATATTTGTTTTTGGAAAACACGACTCTTCTTTTGGTTTTTAAAAAATTCTTATTATTTATAATTTAGAAAAATTTATGATTTTTTTTACAATTTTTTATTGAGAACTACTGAAAATATGTCTATGTTTTTTTTTTTATCTGTGTATTTATTTCTTTGAAATTAACTGAAAATTCATGTTATTAACTAGTTCTCAACCATTTTCTATTCAACTTAATTGAAGTAAGTCAATTTTAAAAATAGCATTCAACGATGCATGTCAAGATAAGTATATTAATTAAATGTGTCAAAAATTAAATTATATTTTATTAATTATTTTTCAGTTGCTTAATCTGATTTGTAGTATTTTATTTTATTTTAAGTTTTCTTTATTTTTATATTTTTTTAATACAAGAGAAATATAGGGTAGAGAAGGGAAATTAGAGGAGGGGTTGATGTGGTACAAATCTCGAACCTTCCGCCCGAACTGTGAATATTTAACTCTTGTAACACAATTCCAACCATCATTAACTTTATAATTGGGAAAGTTGTAATTAATACTTAGTAAAAAATATGAATTTAAGTTAATGTTTCCTAATGAAATATGTTCTATTGACTTGGAACTTGAGTGGTTAACTGCAAAACAGCGGTGTATTACACACATACGCACACATTAAATATAATTGTTGTGTATTTAGGATAAACTTTCGCCAAATCGTCGATTCTTCAATCTTACGTTATTTCTTTTACAATCCTCGAAATTTTCAGAAATTGTGCAATATGAATTTTGGTTTTTTATTATCAACTGTGGGAATGACACTTATTTGATTGCTCAGTTATTTGATGAATTTGGGGAATATACTGGTTTAGCCTTACTGGGCACTTCTTCATGATAATTAATGGCAAATCTCTTTGCTTGAATGGACGGATGTGATCTTTTTACCGGTTTTAGAAATAGGATTTTGGCTTTTTTTTTTTTTTAAGAAACTTCTTGGCTTTTACATACAAAAATTTGACTAATGATGTCATAATATAGGTCGATTTTGATTCCAACGTAAACATTATCTTGCAAATCTTTTTTTATTATCATTTTTAGAATTGTGGTGTAAAAAGAAAAAGGTGTTAATTGTGAATTCGTAAGTGTTAAATAACTTCATTATTATAGACTTTTTTTTCGATTTTTCTTATTTTTTAAATTATAATTTTTTATGTTTCAGAAAAAACTATAATTATTTAGTTTTAAAATAATTATTCCTTCAAAAAAACTATAATTATTTATTTTGCTACTATACAAATCTTTAATTGAAAACTAATGACACTGTGTTTTTTATTTATTTCAAGATGTGCCTTTATTTATTCATTTATTTATTTATTTCTACTGGCGCATCATAACAAAATTGTGACTAATTGCATCGTAATGTGTTGCTTTTTTTAGTACATTACATTGCTATGGTTCTTATTAGTAATTATTTGAATGATAGTCATAGTGGTAAAATAGATACTGTATATTACAATTGTCGTACATCGCCTAAGTGATTTACAAAACATCATATGATTTTCACGCAGGGGTTCGATTGATGTTCGTAGTTGTAAAATATATTTCAAATATTGCCATTTTTTTTATGCATCACCAAAGACTTTGACCCCTTATTGGATAGATGAATATTGTATGGGAAAAAAGGTGGGCGTAAATCGTTGGATTTATTGTTAGTTTATATAATTTGAAGAGAGAGAAAGACACAAAAAGACTCATGGGCCCTATGTTTCCTTATTTTTCTTTTGATTTTCTTTTTTTTTTTAATTACTTTTCTCTCATTTACACTATTTTTTTCTTAATTTTTCTTCTTCATGTCACTTGTAAGGTCTAAAAATACACATACGTCTATACCACTATTATTTTATCATTATTTTTAAATTTCTATCTATTTCTCTCATTTTTTTTTATTTTTCCCTCTCTCTTTTCCCTACACCTCCTTCTATTCAACTTCAATTAAAATAATCACTGGCTCTCTATCTCTCTCATACAAACCACCAAATGACCTTGACTACCTATTGGAGATTAAAAATGATCTCTCTCAGATGTATAACAGGATTATCCTACCATACACATATGGCGGGAAATTATTGGTACATTTACACACAGTGGGCCCCTGTATATGGAAACTCATACAGTTGTCTAAATAATCTCCCACCACGTGTATTGATAAGCCTACACACAGTGAGCCCCTATATGTAGAGGCTCACACAATTATCTTAATAATTTCTCATCATGTGTCACGACATATATCTAGCGGGAGATCAATACTTCATTGGAGATGCCTATAGTTTGAACAAAAGATTTTATTACTTTAATCCTCACTACTTTCTAGCTTGTAATATATGCCCCTCCAACTCCCAAGATATGCTGATTGATTCATTCGTGTGGTCAGTGATGATAGTTCTTCAACTGGTTCTCGAGTCTTGACGGTCATTCTTGGTCTAAGCTGTAATCCCGAAGTTAAAAGATGAAATTTATAGTTCAATTAAGAGGGAATAAACTGCTTAATCATTTGAATGGAAAGTTCAGATCTTTCATATTTCCCAGTTCAAAAATTAGATTCATTTCTTATTCTCCGGTTTCTTGTCGGACGAATCTTGGTCGCGATGAAACTGGATTTGATCTTATGGCCTACATGCTTCAAAAGATCAGTGCAGTGAATAAGGCCTTAGATGCTGCTGTTCCGGTCAGAAATCCCACCAAGATACATGAAGCAATGCGTTACTCTCTCCTTTCCGGCGGCAAACGGATTTGCCCAATAGTCTGCATTGCCTCTTGTGAGCTTGTGGCAGGGGACGAACCAGTAGCTATGCCGTCGGCGTGTGCGTTGGAGATGGTGCACGCCACCTGTTTGATGCACGACGATCTTCCCTGTATGGACAATGATGATCTTCGCCGAGGGAAGCCTTCAAATCATATGGTATTTGGAGACGCTGTCACTGTATTAGCAGGTTACTTATTTGTCGTGCATTTGAGCACATAGCAACCTCCACGGCAGGGGTGCCACCGGAGAAAGTTATCTGGGCCATTGGTGAAATAGCAAGATTGATTGGACCTGAAGGGGTGGTAGCAGGGCAGGTGGTTGATTTGGAATCAGGGGGTCAAGAAGATCAATCTGATGTGGGATTGGAGAAACTTCAGTACATTCATCTTCACAAAACTGCGGCGGCATTGGAGGCTTCTGCCGTGGCAGGAGCAATTCTTGGCGGCGCGACTGAGGAGGAAATTGAGAGGCTGAGAAAGTATTCCAGGTGTGCTGGATTGTTGTTTCAAGTGATGGATGATATTTTTGATGTAACCAAATCTTCTCAAGAACTAGGAAAGACATCAGGGAAGGATTTGCTTGCTAATAAACTCACTTATCCAAAGTTGATTGGCATTGAGAAATCAAGAGAGATTGCTCAGAAACCGCTCTTCCGATCTCTCAAGAACAGCTTATTGGGTTTGATCCAGAAAAGGCTGCTCCACTGATTGCCCTGGCAAATTACATTGCAGACAGGCAAAAATGACCCAACTTGGACATGTTTTTTTCAAGTTCTCTTTAGTTTGATCCCACTTGGTGCAACCGTTTATTCAGGTTTGGGCTTATTACACTTGTCTTCTTGACTTATGCTACTTATGTGGATAGCAAGAATCTTCCAGACCCATCAAAGAATGGAAGTGTTGTCTGAAAAATAGGTCCTTACAGAAAGGGTAATAACTGCACGGATAAGCTCAAACTGAACAGAGGCCATGATTTTTATAGGACAGTTCAGATTTTAAGAGTCATACCTAAATGAATATAAGCTCACGCTAACTCGTCCCTTTAGAATCCTATCTGATACTTTATCAAGAAAGAATTGGAATGAAATAAGATGGAAAAGAGCTGCATCAGTGATTAAATTTTATCCCAAATAGTTCGGTTAAGTAAAATCATTCTCTTTAGTTCTACATCCCAAATGTGCACATGGTTTTGGAAGGAATTGACATTATCAAGTGCACATGCACATAGATTGGAGTGATAAATTGGCAACATTTTTTCTACACTAAAGAAAAAGATATCTTTAGCATCACTCATGATGTTCTCTTTTCCTTTTAAAGATAGGTATTCAGACTCACCTAGAGAGAAAGTGAAGCAAATCTGTTTGTCTGATCATTTGTTATCAATAATGAGTCTTTTGAATCCAGTTACAACATGGTCACATACAAATTCCATGAAAAATCTTCCCCATCCACTGAAGAACAAACTGCCCGTTTCTTTCTTTTACACAAATCCCAGAAAAAATTCTGGTGTGTTTTCTTCACTTTCATTAGTTCTGGCCAAAGAAGGAGAAGAAGAGGAGAGCAAACCTAGAAACCATTTGGAACTAGCTTTTGATTTCAAGGCTTATATGTTAGAGAAGGCAGGTTCTATAAACATGGCTTTGGAAAATTCAATCTTGTTGAAGGAGCCATTGATGATTCATGAGTCCATGAGACATTCTCTCCTTGCTGGAGGCAAAAGGGTCAGGCCAATGCTCTGTATCGCAGCATGTGAACTTGTGGGAGGGGAAGAATCCACTGCAATGCTTGCGGCTTGTGCTATTGAGATGATCCATACCATGAGTTTGATTTACGATGATCTTCCGTGCATGGATAATGATGACATGCGCCGTGGGATGCCCACAAATCACAAAGTCTTCGGCGAAAACATTGCGATGTTGGCTGGTATTGCACTTTATTCACTCGCCTTTGAGCACTTGGCCACTGCCACAAGAGGGGTTTCTTCCGATGGGATCGTCAAAATGGTTAGTGAATTGGCCAAGTGTGTTCTATCAAACGGACTCGTGGCTGGACAGGTGGTTGATATATGCTCCAAGGGATCATCAGATGCCGGAATAGATCATTTAGAGTACATTCATGTACACAAGACTGCAGTTCTATTGGAGGCTTCGGTGGTTCTTGGTGCCATTGCAGGTGGTGCAACCAATGAAGAAATTGCGAGATTAAGAAAGTTCGCTAGGTGTATCGGGCTGCTGTTTCAGGTGGTGGATGACATCCTTGATGTCACAAAATCCTGTCAGGAATTGGGGAAGACAGCCAGAAAGGACCTGGTGGCCAACAAAATGACTTATCCAAAGCTTCTTGGCATCGAAAAATCAATGGATTTTGCCGAGAAATTGAATAGTGAAGCTTGAGAACAGCTAGCCGAATTTTATCCCGAAAAGGCTGCTCCGTTGATTGCCTTGGCAAATTACATTGCTTACCGGGATAACTGATTTGTCATTAGTATATTTCTATTTCTATTTTGATATTCATAGAATCCATGTTGATTCTCATTTAATTGTCACAAATTCAAGAACTGATATCACTAAAGGAGTCACTGAATGGAAATTTCGTATAAACCACTTCTTTGCCGGTGCTTCAGCCTTTCGATTTTGGCTTCTTCAATTGCACTCTTTGCTTGTGGGGCCACACTTTTATTTACTAAACTATCTCATTTCATTTTCTGTTTATAGTTTAATCCTGCTTGGTACAACCTTTTGTCATTGGTGTTACTTGTATTGTTGCCAAAGGAATTCGAACATCCATCAAATTACAAATACGAGGATCTTTTGGAAAATGGGTTCACATTCAAAGGGTCATAATTGTATGTATAAGCTCATACTACATCTTTCAATTCGAATTTTTCTTTAATAGGTATCGATAAGGAATTAGAATGGGATACGGTTAAAAGAAAAGAGCCCTCACCACGTGATTAATCTTTATTCCAAATATTTCACATTAAATAAAATTGTTATTTTTAGTGTTGCAATCTCAACATGCATGTGGTTACAAAGGATCAAAGATTTTCTAGTAATTTCAGAAAGAGCCGTCCCGTGTGTATGAATGCACGTAAAAAATTTACGTGGTATGCAATCATACCCACACAAAACATAAGACACCTCTTAAAAGTCCTATAAAATTACTGTTCAAAGAATTGACTAATTAGTTTGAGTGCACGTGCACTTTGAAGTGAAAATCTGGCAAAAGATTTTGTTTGCGCTGGTTAAGATATATAAGAAATTTTCTGAGAAGATAAACAAGGCTCATTTTTAAGGAGTTTTACAGCCAGATTCACACCATGTGAGAGTAAAGCTCCTTAAATCTATTTATGTAAAAGGACTCAAATATATAGAGATTACTATCACTCATGAATGCATAGTGAAAACAAGAACAAACAATAATTTAGAGACTGACGTCAAATCCAACTCTTCCCAATCTTCATCGCTCATATCGGGTTTAACAGCTCCACCATCATCTCCGATAACAACTGATTTTCCTTTGTTGGAACTCGAGTTTGGCTTTCCCTTCAAAGCCTTGTGCAGTCCAAACTGAATCAAGAC
>CAVNYN010238816.1:0-13539 GCA_963692815.1 Nyctanthes arbor-tristis | reverse complement strand
GATTAAAACACAAAGTCATTGCTGAAGGGGAGAATTGAAGAAAGTCATCAATGACTTTGTCGGAACATTCCAGAATTACCAAAGATCATCACCAACATTTCTAGAATTTTGGAGATAAAATTGCATTGTTGTTGTTTGAAGAATCTAGAGCATCAAGTTGCAAATAAAAAATAAAAGAAGGAAGCAGCCAAGAAGAAGCCAATGCAGCCGACATGTATGGAGCTTTCTGGAGATTGTTTCACTGACATTGTCTACCTATAAATACCCCAAGCCTTGCATGAGGCGAGTTAGAGTGGAGAGTGAAATGGGCACAAGTGTTAAGTGCTCAAGTGAGTGGAGAGATAGTGTGAGACAAATAAGTAAATTGATTATTTTAGTGTGTGTATAAGAAGTGTCTCATTGTAAGACATAATAGTTTGTGAACATTTAATAAAAATAATTTTCTTTGGTGTATCATAAACTCAACAATAAGTACTTCTCCTAATAATGCATGATCAAAGACAGAGATATGCATGGCTATTTCCTGGGACAGTCAAAAAACAGATGTTATTTCACACACGAGATAATGGGCAAAATTTATTCAAAAATTTGAACTAATCATCATCAGAGATCAATGCAGTGATTATTAAGGATAACTTACGGATTCACTGGGACTACATTATTCATTTTAACTTCTATATATATGTATTGACTTTCAAGATGTCAAGAGTAAACATATATTTTAGCTCTAAAAGCATTATCATGTAACCTCACTGAGCAACTCTATGTGATGCTTTATTTTAGCGCTAACAACATTATCATGTGATGCTTTCATAGCCCAAGAATGGTCTCCTTATTAAAGTTTCAGTATCGTGCTAACAAACTTTCCCACTGTGATCCGACGTCCTCCAATAGTGTAAATTAGTCCTTGTATATACGAGATATTTATTCTTTCTTTGTATATTAAAATTCCTTTTGCATAACAACTAGGGTTTGTTCATTCTCCCTCTCCTTTGATTTCCTCTATTTGATTTCTTCTCTTTGATGTGTATTAATGAAAGACATTGTTGCTATTGAGTTGTTAACATGGTATCAGAGCTTTGGTTCAAATTGGAATTGAAAAAAATTGCAAAGAAAACGTTACGAACTCTCTAGAGCCGAACTGAAATCGTTCAACTCGAGTACCTTTCACTACTCCATTCGGCAATCAGAGAATACCATCAGAATTGGACCGTTGTGGGCTTGCTGCTGGTAAAGCTCGTGTGACATCACACGCCGGTCACGGAGGGGCGTGGACGTGCGTGGCGACGGACTAACGGGACTTTGGGCGGTGCGTGCGGGCGTGTGGAGACGTTTCCGGCTATTTTGCTTACACCTGCGTGATCGGAATTTTGTTTTCTACATTGCGGTGGTGGTGGGGAAAATTGATCTTATTATTTGCTAATATGCTACAGTTTGGTTAGTGTATTTTCTCCCTTCCTTTTATTATGGCTTCTGATGATTCATTCCAAGCTACCAGTGCTGGTTGAATGGTAAAAATTTTTCACTACTAGAATATGTGGCAACAACAATGGAAATTTCGGTTGGTAATCCTATAATTTTCGCTTGTATCCACACTTACCAACGATTTTTTGGCGTTAGTAAATTCTGTTAGTAAAACCTCCGCTGGTAATTTTCCAACAGAATAGAGTCGTTGGTAAATTACCAATGGAATGCCTAGCTATGACATTTCCAACAACTTTTTGTGTTACAAATTACCAATGAATTTACATCCATCACAAATTACAAAACAAAATTCCATTGATATTACCGTACGTAATTTTCCTTTCAATTTAAAAAAAAAGCTATTATGTTGCTATATTTAGTTACTAAAAATGAAAAGTAAAATTTCATTATACACAGATCAAGTAATCAACTAACAAATCAAATTCACCTTTCTATGTACAATGCATAGAGTCAAAATATTTACAATAAATCAAACTAAATCAAAATTACTTGCTCCCGTCAAACTATCCAACTAAAATTGAAAGATACTCCCCAGTACTTTTCAAATTTCACTGCACTTTGTCTCTCTTCATAACCATCACTCCCCAATAAATCTGAAATTTTCATGTAGCATAGGTAAATTTTATTACACAGAGAACCCCATAAAACAATTATATGTGAAAATAAAATAGTACTCAGTAGCAATGTATAGAACCACATAGGCAAAAATGATGCAACGAAGTATAGAACCACATGATAAAAAATGATGGGTAAAACTGTGCTCTAAAAATTTCAGGAACAAAGTATGTGCTCCTAACTTCAGTACATGGTCTGAAGAAACTCAGTCATCACAGAGAAGTAAACAGTATGTAAACCTTCACAGCTCCGTCAGTTCCTCCACAAATGACAAATGATACATGTCTTAAACTTTTGATAGTTGAGCCAGTCCCAAACTACATTGGAAAGTGACTAAAAAGCTTAACATTTGTACAAAGTTATATATAGATATAGTCAGGATTTTCTGCAGTCCAAGAACAATATGATGATGGAAAGCAATTTAAAAACAAAAGCGGTACAACACCAATAGCATATTCAAACTTTTTGCTTCATATGATAGCAAAAGAAGTAACAAAGGAAAAAAAATTTAAACCTTTCACGAACCAAAAATAATTGTATAATCGAAATAGCATACCGTATCTCGACCAAAGCTGAGGCTCCTCTCCTTTACAATCGCGGATTAACACCAGGAATGTGGGACTCCGTGCCTTGAGATCTGTGTAATTCTTCTCCACAAAGGCCCAATAAAAATACATTACCCAAAAAAAAAAAAAATCTGAGAAGACGGAAGAGGCAAAAAATACCTGAGAAAAATACCTGATAGAAGCACTAGCAGGTGAAGATATCTCTGAGGAAGCAATGAATATAGGAGAAAAACAGTGTACAAAAGCCAAAATCAATGGCAGTGGTTTCGATTTCACCTAAGAAAGTAGGCCATAAAAATTAGAGAAAACCGACAGTGAGCGTATAGGGCGAGCACCGACCAAAGATTGGGGGAGAGGAAGCTAAAAGAAAGAGGCGCCAGAGAGGAAGCTGCGCGGATGGGGAACGGGAACCTGGTTAACCAGATCTGCAGAAGGATCTGAATTGCGGAACTCGAGAATGAGATGGGTCGCCGGAGACAGGAGGAGGGATTTGTTGATTTCAAAAGCGTGGGATCTTTGCTTCAATTTTTTGGGGGTGGGAAACTAAAATATCTAGTGGGAAAATTGAAATTTTCGGTGAAACATTACTAACAAAATTACCAACGGAAATTATACGTTATATTATACAATTATTTTATTTTATCCAATATCAAGAGAAAAATATGTTTGAAAATTTATAATTAGTTTCACAATTAATTTTATTATTCAATACCATCGGATTTCTAACGGAATTATACCAACGGACTATTTATGTAAGTAATACCGTTAGTAACTTACATATATTATACAAATAACAATTAATAATAATATATTTCAAGATCCGTCGCTAATCTGTTGGTAAGCCGTTGGAAGTAGCGACAAAATTCTGGGTGCTGGTAATTTTTCATTAGTATTGCTATATATTCTAGTAGTGTTTCGTATTGGAGTCATGTTATGAAACATTTTCTTAAAAGGAAGAAGTTGTGGGGCTATGTTTGTGGAACAGTTAGTAAACCGGCTAGCACTGATAATGGTTATGCAACACAGTTAAATAACTGGGATTCCAATAATTCGGAAATTCTTACTTGGATAACAATTCTATTGAGCATAATATTGATACAAAATTGGCAAAATATGATATTGCAAAAGAGGTTTGGGACTATTTGGAAAAGTTGTATACTAAGTCCAATTTTGCAAAACGTAATCAATTAGAGATTGACATTCGAGCATTGCAACAGAAGAATATGAGCATTTTAGAGTTTTATAATGCAATGACTACTATTTGGGATGAGTTAGCTCTAACGGAATCTGCTGGACTGAGAGCTTTTGATGAATATATTACCTTTCGAGAGGAGCAATGCTTAGTACAGTTTTTTATAGCACTTCGGAGTGATTTTGAGGGAATTAGGGGTTCTATTTTGCATCGTAACCCCCTTCCTTCTGTTGATTCAGTTGTGAGTGAACTTGTAGCTGAGGAAACTCGGTTGAAATCACTTAGTGGAGAGGCTGCTATTCTAAATTATAGTACTTCTGTCTTGGCTGTACCCCATGTACAAAATCAGAGTCAAGGACATGCAAAGGTTTCAAAGGATGTGTGTAGTTTTTGCAAACAAAAAGGACATTGGAAGGCCCAGTGTCTTAAGTTGTTGTTGAAAAAGTAAGCCTCTCAACAGAATTATCAGCAGCCACGTCATATGTCTTATGGTCCTAATGTGAATTCAACAGCTGCTTTACCTGGTGTACTTTCTTCATCTGATCTCAAGATGGCTGATCTTAGTGAGCAGTTTCAAAAGTTCTTAGCCACTCAGCCACGTGCTATGTCTGCTTCCACATTTCAAAATTTACCAGGTAATATTTCCGCATGGATATTTGACTCAGGTGCTTCTCGACATATGTCCTCTAATTCTAAATTGTTTACTTCTATGTCTTCTCACCATAATTCTAAATCCATTATAACTGTTGATGGCACCCCACTTCCTTTAGTAGGTATTGGGTTTGTACAAACATCAAATTTATCTCTGTCAGATGTTTTATGCGTTCCTAATCTTCCTCTAAATCTGATCTCTGTTGGTCAATTGTGTGATTCTAGATATCAGGTTCATTTTTCTCCAACTGCTTATTCTATACAGGATCCACAGTCTCAGAGGCTGACTGGATAGGCCATAGGCAAAGAGTAGGACTTTATGTCTTAGATAATCTGAGATCAGCGCATGTTGCTTGCTGCCTTTGATGTTGAGTTATCTTGTTTTCATTTAAATTCTTTTTTTTCTAGGTTCTATTTATGGCATTCTCGATTTGGACATGTATCTGCTAGTCGTTTGAAATTTTTAGTTTCCAAAGATCATTTAGGAGATATGCAACCACATGACATTTCTGATTGTAGTGATTGCAAACTTGCTAAATTCTCTGCTTTGCGTTCTACTCATAGTGTTTCTCATTCTGTTGCACCATTTGATCTTGTTCATTCAGATGTATGGGGTCCTGCTCCCATTTCCACTAAAGAAGGGTCCAGATATTAAGTTTTATTTATTGATGATTGTACTCGTTATTGTTGGGTCAATTTTATGAAGAGGCGTTCTGATTTTCTCTCTATTTATCGTTCTTTTAGAACACTTATTAGAACCCAACATAATACTGTAATTAAATGTTTTAGATGTGATTTGGGTGGGGAATACACATCTACTGAATTTTCTAAGCTACTTGCTTCCAATGGCATTATTCACCAATCTTTTTGTACAGACACTCTGCAACAAAATGGTATTGCTAAAGGCAAACACAGACACATAATTGAAACAGCCCGCTCTCTTCTTTTATCTGCTAAAGTCCCTAATGAGTTTTAGGGAGAAGCTATTCTTACAGCTATCTATTTGATTAATAGACTACCAACCTCTCATACTTCTAGTCGGTTAATGTTTGACATTTTATTTAGCTCTCTTCCTGATTATTCAGTCTTGAAAGTCTTTAGGTGTACTTGTTTTGTTCTTTTTCCAGCAGTTGAGTGTAGTAAATTGACATCACGTTCCGCTATATGTGTTTTCTTAGGATATGGAGAGGGTAGGAAAGATTACCGTTGTTCTAATCCTGTCAGTCAAAAGTTATATGTTTCTCGACATGTTGTGTTTCTTGAGCATATTCCTTTCTTTTCTATTACTGATAGCACTTCTACACTGACTAAAACCGATCTTGTTCATCTTAACCCTTTCTCTAGTGATAGTTCTTCTTCCCCTACGCACGTCACTGTTGAATCTTCATCCACTACAAGTACACATGCACTGTCTCCTGATGTCCTTTCTCCTCTTGTAGCCTCTCAAGTACCATCTGAGACTGAGGATCCATCACCATCCTCTCTTCCTCCTCCACTGTCTCTTTGATATCCTCAACGCATATATAAGTCCACTCAACTCTCTGATTTTGACTATTCTTGCTATTCAAAGTCTTCTATGTCCATCCACATCTATTTTAGAACTTCGTGCTTATTCTGATGCAGACTGGGCCAGCAATCCCATTGATCGTAAGTCCACTATAGGGTTTTATGTCTTCTTAGGTGATTCCCTTGCCTCTTGGCGGAGTAAGAAACAAACGGTGGTTTCTCGATCTTCTACTGAGGCTGAGTATCGTGCTATGGCATCTACTACTACTGAGATTGTCTAGTTACCATGGGAGTTTTTCTTTCTTCTCCTACACCTATGTACTGTGATAATAAGAGTGCCATCCAAATATCTCATAATTCTGTGTTTCATGATCACACGAAACACATTGAGATTGACTGTCATCTGGTGCGCCATCATCTTCAGCAGGGTACCATTACCTTACCCTTTGTTTCCTCTTCTTTACAGCTTGCAGATCTTTTTACTAAGTCCCATTTGATTTCTCGCTTTCATTTTCTACGTGACAAACTCTCGTCGCTTTTGGCTGTAGCACCGCGAGATTGTGGAGGAATGTTAAAGTATCTTATTTTTATAGTATAGTTTTATATCATGTTTGCTAGTTTAGTATTTCATGTTATTAGTTAGTGTAAATTAGTCCTTATATATAGGAGGACCTGTATTCTTTCTTTGTATATTAAAATTCCTTTTACATAACAACTAGGGTTTGTTCATTCTCCCAGTCCTTTGATTTCCTCTCTTTGATTTCTTCTCTTTGATGTGTATTAATGAAAGACATTGTTGCTATTGAGTTGTTAACATTGAACCAATTCCTAAAGAATCTTAAAAGAGCTAAACCTGGCTGTATACCCTCATGCCCATCCAACTAGGATATTATATCTAAGATAAGCATTTGGCCTATAATGAACCTGTTTCTCATAATCTAAAATAGTTCATACTACGTAAAACCTGTTCCTGGTTCTTTGCCTCGTAACTGTCCTTCATATTCCAAACCGTGCAAAATTTTACTCGGCGTTGCACATATTTAAGGCGAAATTACCAAATCCACATTAATTCAAAATATCCTCCCTTTACAACTAACTAACAAAAGGTAACCATGCATAGCTAACGCTGGCATACAATGTGATTCAGTAGCCACCTAAGAAGAAAGAATAAGGAGCATCAATTTTATATTCCCATTGAACCAGTGAAAACAAAAGTTGGAATAATAAAAATGGGATCTCGAACTAATGGATGTATCTCTGTCTGAAATCTTTTTTTTTTCAAAATTAAATGTTAATTTTCCACTTTGCAGGAAGGTAGTGATAATCCAATTCTATTTGTATTTACTTAAGCGTGAAACTTGAAGAACAACCAATGTAAAGGAGCTTGAACTTCTCAATTTAGGTTTGCAGCTAGCTTGTACAAAAACATCAAGATCTCCTCCAAATCTTCATACAACAGTCAATATTGGCCACGTGTATTGATTACTTAGACTATAATGGACAATATATATAATTATAATGGACAAATTTATTACTTTAGATTGAAAATTTATTAATAAAAATTAAATTACTAGACCATGTGAAAGTTTTAAAAAAAATGTCTACAAAAGTGAAAAATCAAAATCTAAGAAGAATTGATTAGAAATACTAATCAATTGATCCATAAATTTAAAAAAAAAAATGAATTAAGTGTTAAATTGGGACATTAGTGTAAATTAGAAATTGGGACATTAGTGTAAATTAGAAAACAAAGTAAGGGCAAATGGGAGGTTTCCCGTGACCTCACAGTTCTCTTATCCTTGCTTCAATTATTCCACCTTGTGACTCTTTTTCCTTCGAGTTTTCCATTTCTATTTTTCATCCACAGTGAGTGTATCTAAAATAAAAGTAGGTGGATGAACACTCATTCAATGGAATCTAGCATGGGACTAGTTGCTCTAACCAGCCTATATATGAGGGACTTAGTTCGCAAACCTACTTACAAAAGATAAATTCGTCTCATCAATGTTCAGATAAGAGAACAACAATTACTTTAGAACCAGGCTGGTACATATTCTTTGAAGCTCTTGATCAATTAGGCAAGGAATTTAAGCCCCAATCAAAGATGCAAAATGACTCTTTGCCATTAATTTTCTTGCAAGATACGTTTTTGGACAAATTAATCTAAGCACAATAGATTAAGTAAGCAAATTTTGGGCTATATTTAACAATTTATAATTTTAGCAAGTAACCAACGTTTAATTTGTATGATCACTGTAATACTTTTTTGAGAAAGTTTCATAAATAACTTAAGAGTAATTTACAGCTAGCGTCTCCAACCTTTTCACTTTGTTGAGTTTATGTCCCCAACCTTTAATTTTCTTTTTAGGGGTCCTCAACCTTTCAAAATCATTACACTTAAGGTCCCTTGGATGGAAGCCGTTAATTCCTCTATTAATTTTGGGGGTATTTTTGTAAAATACACAAAAAATAATTATTTTAATGTTTTAAAAAAATTTTAAAAAAGAGGAGAAAACCCCTCCCCCCCAAGGCTAGGGATGGCAACGGGCGGGTATGCCTTCCCCTGTCCCCGCCCCCGCCCCATTAAGGAAATCCCCACCCGTCAATCAGGTACGGGACGGGTACGGGGCAGGGGAGGTTTGAGGCGGGTACCAAAAAATTACCCTTTATCCGCCCCGTTAAGGAAAAATACTCAAAAAGAAAAAAGAATGGTGCGGCGGCGGTGGAGATTTTGGAATTGGGTGGACTAGTATAAACTTGAAGTTGAAGCGTTCGAGTTGGACAGAGACAAGGACTAGAGAAGGGGAGTTGGTTTAGAGACAGAGTTTGATTTGCCTTTGAATTAGTTTTTTTATTTTAAGAAAACTCAAAATTTGAATGAATTAATTATTAAGGTTAGTTAAAAATTCAACAAAAATGATAGTAGTCAGGATAGTTAAGGTTTATTGTTTCCATCTTGGGTATTTGGGCTCAAGCCCTCCCCAACTCACTACTTAGGATTAAATTTTTTTCAAAAAAGATATAAAAAAATAAATCGGGTATTGAGTGAGGACGGATTGGGGCGGCCATTACCTAACCCTGACCCCGACCCGATAAGACTTTAGGGCGAAATCCTTCATCTTGTACCCCCTCCTATACTTAATGGGGCGGGTATCGCGGATATCGGGTAATACCGGTCCCGTTGCCATCCCTACCCAAAACTACTGTTCAATGGCTGCCAAAAATGGCAGCCAAGGGAGCTGCCATTTCCAGCAGCACAGGAGGGAGACTCCCCCTTCTCTGGCGACCAGAAATGGTAGCCAAGAGGGGGATGTAACGACCCGTTCTACTTTGACATGATATTGTCCGCTTTGAGCTAAGCCCACACGGTTTTGCTTTTAGGCTCTCCTCCAAAATGTCTCATGTCAGATGGAGTGGGTCTTTTAACTTAAGAACTGACCTCCTTTTCTCTATCCAAGCGATGTAGGTTTGAGGCTGTCACAATCACCCACTTACGGAGCCCAATGTCTTCAATGGCTACACTTCCGGTTGGGCTCCACTCTAATATCATCTATAACGATCCGCTCTACTTTGGCATGATATTGTCTACATTGGGCCTAGCCCACATGGTTTTACTCTTGGGCTCTCACCCAAAAGGTCTCATGTCAGATAGAGTGGATCTCTTAACTTATAAACTTGTCTCCTTTTCTTCACTCAAGTGAGATGAGATTGAGGCTATCACAATCACCCTAGCTAAGAAGGTCCAACGTTCTCGTTGGCCACACTTCCGGTTAGGCTCGGCTCTGATGCCATCTGTAACGACCAGTTACACTTTGATATGATGTTGTCCGTCTTGGGCCAAGCTTGTACAGTTTTACTCTTAGGCTCTCACTCAAAAGGCTTTATATCAAAAGGAGTGGATCTCTTAACTTAAGAACTGGTCTCCTTTTCTCTACACAAATGATGTGGGATTGAGATTTTCACAATCACCCAACATATGGGGCCCAACGTCCTCGTTGGCCACACTTCCGGTTAGGCTCTGCTCTAATACCCTCTCTAACGATCTACTCCAATTTGACATGATATTATCTGCTTTGGGCCTAGCTCACACGGTTTTGTTTTTGGGCTCTCCCCTAAAAGGCCTCATGTCAAATAGAGTGGATCTCTTAACTTATAAACTGGTCTCTTTTTCTTCATCCCAGTGATGTGGAATTGAGATTATCATAGGGAGAATCTCTCCCCCTCTTTTTGGCTTGAAATGGTAGCTATTTTGGCTTTCCTTTTCGGCAAAAGAAGGGGGAAGAGTGCAGGTACTGCCATTTCCGGCAGCCTTGGAAGAAGGGAGGTTCTCCCATTTTTTTTTTTAAATTTTTTTAAACATTAAAATAATTATTTTTGTGTATTTTACCAAAATACCCTCAAAATTAATGGATGAATTCATAGTTTCCGTCTGAAGGATCTTAGATGTAATGATTTTGAAAGGTTGAGGACCCCCAAAAGGAAAATTAAAGGTTGGAGACGTAATCTCTACAAAGTGGAAAGGTTGGAGACGCTAGCTGCAAATTACACATAACTTAAATTTTGAAACTATGTTCACATTTGCTTTGTAACATTTTCCTATTTTGAAGACATAAATTTAGGATTAACGGGTTGGCCTAGTAGTGGTTAAGGGCTCAACCACTTAGCGAGAGTTTTTGGGTTTGAATCTCATGTCCATGTGCACCTCTGCTTCACTCCCCTTGTATTAAAAAAAAAGGGGGGAAAATAAAATAATGAAGTTTTTTCAAATTTTATTGTAGCATACAATGCTATATTTTATAAGAGTACTTTAGGTAAAGGGTCAAAATTGGGATGCATCTTCAAGAATACAACACTCTGTAAGAATTGAACAACTACATGTCTCATTATCAAATATAGGCGAGTGTTTCTAAAATCAAATTAAGTTGAAGAAAATTAAAAAAAAATAAAATAAAATCCCACCCATCGACAATCTTAAGAACCCCTATAACCGAGGTTGTTAAAATCGTATTTTTGGATCAGATCGGCCGAAGGTTTTGAAATTCGGATCGATGAATCGAATCATAAATCGTAAGATTCTATGAAAAATCAATTAAAAATTACCAAAAATTGGGAAAAAAACGGAAAAAGCGACACATTAACAATAATAAGTCAAACAATAGCTTAAAACCATACATATGAAGTCTTAAACAAGGTTTACAATTAGTTAGATAATCCAATCAGTAAATGTACTTAGATAATCGGCTTGTAGTTTCTCAACTACAAGTATACATTGCAAGATTGTAACTGATTTTAGCCTCCAGGAAATTCATTGATGCCAAACAAAACGATGAGCTCGTAAGCTCTAACAACTCGCATGTTGTTAATATAAGAACTCGCAAGTTCTTAGAAAATTCAAGACAAACCCTTGAAGATGATTTATTCATAAGTAGGATGTCTCATACAATAAAATAAGTAAATGATTTATAGGGCCAACATAACTCTAACCCTACTCTAAATAAGGAAAAAACCTACAGGACAAGTAACTCGGTAACCAAGTAATAATAAAAACAAATAGATAGATAGATAAATAAATAAATAAATACTAATTGTAAACTCTTCTTGAATATATTCTTCCTTTCCACATCTATCCTTTCCATTTTGCATCATTTTCCCCTGGCAAAAAAGTACTCGACTCTGGCAAGTTATGCTCCAAGTACTCTTCTCGTAGTGGTTCATCTAAGTGGAGCAAACTCGTCTATAGTAAGCCAAGTATATACAAAAGGTGGGCCATCTTTCCAGCAAACCAAAAATCTTCTATAACCTCCATGGCTAGAACCCACAATGGCACTCAATAGCATCAGGATTAGGGAATGAAGTAGACAATGGCCGAGGAGGTGGTCAAGTCGTCGGACCTATAAAAAGAGAAGATGACAAAAGTGGAGGCTCGAATGTGCCTCAATAAAGATATACAAAATTTTTTAAGTGCGATGGTATCAAGCGATCCAAGAGCTTTAGCACAAAATCTTTTACTAGGTTGTTTAGGAAAACTTATAGGCACAAGTTTAACCATAACAAGATCACCAACATTAAATTCTTTGTACCTTCAATGAGCACCAGCTGCAAGTTTGTAACTTTCGTCACTCAAAGAAATTTTAAGACGAATTTCATCATGCAAATTTGAAATATGGTTAGGAAAAGATTGAGCAGATACAGAGAATTAAGTCAACAGGTTGGTGAGGTGAAAATCCGTGAACAATTTCAAAGGACTATGACCAGTAGACCTCTTAACAGAGTTACTATAAGCAAATTCAGCGATAGGTAAGATCTAAGTCCCAATTTGCTAGTTTATCCCAACTAAGCAACAAAGTAAATTTCCTAGATTTCTATTCACAACTTCAGTTTGACCATTAGTTTGGGGATAAAAAAACAAAGGAAAACTTAAGAATAGTGCCAAAAAATTTCCACGAAGTTTTCCATAAGTAAAGATCAAATTTGACATCCTGATTAGATAAAATAGTCACAGGCAAACCATGTAAACAAATAATTTCTTTAAGAACAACTTTGCCACGTGGAATACATCAGAAGACTTGGAACAAGGAATGAAATATGACATCTTAGAAAAATGATAGACTAGTACTAGAATAGAATCACGACCTCTAGCATTTTAGGCAAGCCTAAGACAAAGTTCATATTAAGCTTACGCTAAGGAGTATGAGGAACAAGAAATAGAGTGTAGATGCCAGTTTTTTGGCGATGAGCTTTTCCCAACTGACAAGTACGACACTTAGACACAATGTGTGCAATGTCCCTCTTAAGAGAAGGCCAATAAAACCTATCCTCAACTAGAGCAATAGTTTTATCACGACCAAAATGTCCAGCGGGACCTCTAGAATGTTATTTCCAAATGAGAAAATCTCGAAGAGAAGCATGTGGAATGCACAATTTAGTCCTTTTAAAAAGATAACCATTTTTTGTAAAGAAACCAATATGATCACGAGATGGATTATCTAAGAGATCTTTGAAAATGATGTCAAAATCAGGACAACTGGGATAGTCACCCTTCAGCTGATCAAAGCCAACTATAGTATTCTTCATAGAATGAAATATAGCAGTTAGTCGACTGAGAGCATAATAAAGGTGTACTCTTGAAGGAATTCAACCCATTTAGCATAGCAGAATGTCAAATTTTGTTCAAAATTGTGATAGCGAAGAGCTTCATAGTCTGAATAAAGAATGAATTCTTTAGAGAAGAAATAATATCACCAATGCCGAAGAGACTAAATTATGGCATAGAATTCCTTATCATATGTAGAGTACTTATGTCTAGCCTCATTTAGCTTTTAACTAAAGTAGGCTAAAGGATGACCTTCTTGATTCAAGACACCACATATACCCTCTCCAAAAGCATCACAGGAAACCTTGAAAACTTTGGAAAGATCAGGGTGACCAAAACAGGAGCCTCAATTAAATTTTGCTTAATGAGTTCAAAGGCTTTTTAAGTAAAACGAGTCTATTTAAAACCACCTTATTTCATACACTAAATGA